>WAAG01045198.1:36277-51079 GCA_013390105.1 Tichodroma muraria
CTATGGAACAGAAAAATCCATATATTTTCTTCAGTGTCTACTGAGCTAGAGCAAAAACCAGTAATTAAATCCAACATCTACTATTTTGGTTTACAAAGTTGCTTGACTTACTACAAGCTATGGCATTCTTGACTATAATGTCTTAAAGAAAGATAAAAGCCATCAGAAAGCAAAGGGCAGGGCTTCCCAGCTCCAGAGTGGGACTGAACTGGTTGGATGCAGTAGGATTTGGCATTAACAGGTGCAGGACTATCTGCATTACATCCTAAGAATGATCACACCAGATGAGACAAGCGATCCACCCAGTCTGGCTCCTGGAGCTAAGAGGGACCAGCATCAGATGCTTCAGTGGAAACCCCCAGTTGTTCCTCAGGAACAACATGACCACAGGGAAAGTTTCTTCCTCTAACTCCAGGAAACAAATTGTCATGAAAGACAAGTTTCTATATCCATTATAATTTTATTATCTACTATAAAAGTCAGCGTTGTCATCCAAATAAATTTCTTCTGTATCCACAGAGAGCAGAGCTGTCTTTCTCCTGGAAAGGGAGAGATCTGCAGTGCATGGAGACTCTGCAGAAGGCTGCCAGAGAATCTAATAGTTCTGTTTTATTTGCTGAGGATTTTTAATGAAAAACAGAACTGGCTGAAGCAAAAGGTTAAGAGCAATAAAAAGTTAAAAGCAATATATCCCTGATGAAGTTCTATGGCCAGAAGACCCATTGCACTGAAGACACCTGAAATGTGATGTCTTTCCATTTCTTCAGATCCACAAGTGCTTGAATGAGAGAATTCATCCTCAGCACTCATTTCTTTCCTTTGTATGAGAAGCTGTTCTACAGAACTCCTAATTTCTGTTCTCCTTTGCACTAAGCAAGCTGTTGTGACCGATTGCAATTACATTTTTTTGATTCTTTCGCACTTCCAAACATCTAAAAAAGTTGGATTAATCTGCAAATGGAAGCTGAACTTAGCCTAGTAAAGTCAAATTTAGGTTACACTCAGAAAACTGCGAAAACACTCGCTCTCGTGTCAAAGTAAATTTGCAGTGGAGCCTACTCTCCTCCCGAGATATTTTATGGCATCAAGAATATTCAGCTACGCCCCTATGAATGAGAAATTCCTCTCACTAAAGGAAACCATGCCAACCAGTGGAGCTCTGTTGTTCCAACAGCACAAAAGAGCAAGTTAAGCACTTTCTGGCAAAAGAGACACTCAGCAGCGAATAACCTGCACTGGGTTAAATGTCTCCTTCTGAGACACACTTGGTACCATAACTTTGAAGGCTGCCTGAAACAAACTAACAACAATTTAGAGAAAACAGGAACTCTACCAGGACAGATACTTCACAGGGTGAGTCACTGGATTCTGGGAGCACTTCCCCTCTGATCAGTTGTCACATTGCATAACATTCCTCCTGCCATCAATGCTACCGCCAAAACAAAGAGCTGCATGCATTAAGACTTAAACATGGGTCCTTACATAACCTCACAGCAAAAAAACCCAGCAACATATCCAAAGGGAAACAGCCTTTTCCTGTATTCAGTGTCACTGCTGTAGTGCAGGTAGCTATGGAAGTTCAGCTCTGATCACCCCAAAATGAAGAACTGGACAACTACACCCAAAGCTCCCGAGGCACATACAGACATTAATTAACACCTAATCACCATTCACACAAAATTACCTATCCAGGGCTTCTTTGAAGTACTTCCTCTGCACATCAAACTGGAACACTGTCCTCTCACAGTCCGTCGAGGCGTTGTCACCACCCCCATGTTTCTTCAGGAATGCATCAAACCCATTCTCATCTGGGTACTTCAAACTGCCCATAAAAACCACTGCAACAAAAAATCACCAACAGTGCCAAGATGACATCAACCTGTTAATCCTGACTGCAGCTATAGCAACCCCTCTATGACTGACCCTCAGCTCACAGGCAGAAGAAATTATTGCACATCAACAGCCTGGGTGATCTGCCCAGTAACTGCTGTAGTTCACCTCTGACAGTGCCCTCCCAGGCAGGAACAGTATTTTGAGACACACCTGGTCAGAAACTTCACGTGGTTTCTGTGTTCACATTACTAATTCATCACCCTTTACCAGGAGACAAAGGTCTGTAGCTCCAACCTGACCCATAAAGCCACAGGTAACATAATTCCCCTCAATTTAATGGGTAACAAATAAAGCTGATATAAGCTAATGCACAGCTTGGCAAAGTGTATGAGACACCTTCTCCCATATTAAGAACTCCTTACTAGGTCAGTATTTGCATAAATTCACAAGCTCATGAAAATAAATTCTCAAACAGACAAATTAGGAAATGATACTAAATACTTCAGAAATGCAGAGCTGCATAGCACCCATTTTGCACTGAAGCTGGAGAAGATGAAATAGGAGCAGATACATACTATGTTCCAGGAAGTGTGCTAATCCAGGCAGATCTTCAGGATCAGAGAAGCTGCCAACAGCAACACAGAGGGCTGCTGCAGACTAGAGAAAATACAACATTCTTAGTAAAAGCTGCTTCAAGAAACACTTCAGGAAAATGACAGAAGTACAAGATGAATCAATTGGGACAGGCACAATAAAAAGGTCTCGTCTGAACGCCTAATCACAAGGTTTCAGACCTTGAGAAAGCTCACTATATATTTTTGCACCCTACAGCTCTAAGTACATACCTGCTTTTCTGAACAACCTCTCTTTCTTGTCTCTTCCTTTTCAGCCAGCTCTTCTAATTCACTGTCATCAGAATCATTGAAATCTTCATTATCTTCATCACTGTCCTCACTCTCATCCCCTTCATCACACTCATCATCATCTTCTCTACCATCTTCGATCTCAGCTCCAGAGTCATCATATTCATCACTGCCCTCTTCAGAATCATCATCATTATCCTCCTCCTCCTCTTCCTCCTCCTCCGAAGATGCTGGGGCACCATCCAAGTAATTCAAATCCGAAATCAAAAGTGCACATAAGCCATTCTGCAGTTTGATATACCTGAAAGAATAATTATGTGCAATGAATATGTTCCTTTCCTAAGTCTGAATTTTCAGAATTGCAAAAATTTCATTATTTCCTGTAATACTTGGAGAATGATTTCCTAAGGAAAATCTAATGGTAGCCAAGACTGAGCAGTTTTATAGCAGGAAAGTAAAACATTCTGCTATTCAACAGCTCTAGGAATAAGAGGTTCAGAGCAGTAGCAGAAGCCCTTCTCCCCGTAAGGTCAAGCACACTGATTTTGGCTTTCATTCCTCTCTTTGTGAAACATTTAAGCCATTAACACTCACTTCATGCACTCAGAACAGGCAAACCCAAACTTCAGTAATCTTTTAGGCTTGTCAGGCTCTTGGAAAGAGATATGATGTGACAGAATGAAGATCTTAGTCCTTGCTTTTAAGTAAGCCCCAGAGCATTTGATTTGATTTGTTTTCATCAATGGTTTCTAATAAATGGGGTCTGCAGATGCAGCAGGCAAGTGTTAGAAAGGAGAGAGATCCCCTGCAGGCTTCACAGAACCAGTTACAGGGAACTGGCAGGGCTCCAACCAAGAAGCAATAAACAGTTCTGTGTCTGTTTATACATGCAGAGAAATTTTTAAACATGTACGTATATATATAAATAAAACCCCACAAGCCCTCTGTGCAGCACTCTTCCACAACTTTTCACTCTGAGGCCTGCAAGAACCAATGCTCTGCACTACAAGAGCCCTCATCAGTATTCATCAGTATTCATTTACCATTAAATCTGGAACAGAGACACAATTTGTCAAATGAGCCAGAGCATCCCTGCCAGGAGCTTGCACTGGCTAATACACCAGCAGAAAGGAAGGAATGCTGGGTCCAGAAAATACTTCATCCACCCTATGAACTAGTGTGATAAGAGACCTGTGGTATCTGATCCAGCAAAAACACACAAAAAAAAGCAAGCTAGAATAAAACAAACCCATGGTCACATCCCACGCTCCCAGAACAATCTGAGTTACAGAGCGCAGAATCACAGAATAGTCTTTGTTGAAAGGGGCCTTTAGAGGTCATCTAAGGAGTGTACCAGAGTTTGCAGCAGGTCAGAACCTTGCAATGTGGACACAGCTCTTGGACTATCAAGTCTATGAAAAAGCTAATGAACAAATGTGTGAGAGTTGTTAAGGTTATGACTCACGACCAGTCACCCAAGGAGAAGTGACAGCGCTTTCTCTGGGCCAGGGTTTCGTGATCATGAACACACCCAGTTTCCTTGCAGCAGGACTGCTGAGCAGGACAAATTTGCACCAATCAAAAGCACAAGAGCATTTTGACTCATTCAAACTACAGCACAGCGAGTAAGTCGCAGGGATGCTCTGCTGAACTGCAGGAGGCACAGTCAGTGCTGGATGTCTGTGAACAAAGTTAATCCTCCTGCATTCTGAAAGAATGTTTGCCAGCCATTCCCATACGTGTCTCACTACACAGCTGCAGCACTCCTGAATGTCCTAAAACACACACTGCACATGTGGGTGCTTCAGCCTCTGGGCAGCTGAGAGCCAAAGCCCCAGCCAGCACCTTCCAGCACAACCTCCTTCTCTTCCACACACAACTCTGCTCTGCACAGCTCCTGGAGAACCCCAGCCTCCCAGGGAGCAGCAGAGAACAGAACGGGGCTATTCTTCCCAGGGAACAACGTGCCATAAAGCTGTTCAGCCAGGTGCATCCAGCAGCTCTTGTTGATCCTTTCCACACAGCCCCATTATGCTAATGGAGCAGATTATACTAATTCTACATTGCTCATCTGTTGCACACAGGACAGAAAGCACCGGCAGCAAGGACACGGCCACGGCGCTGTTGGAGGCTCTCGGATTTCACTCCAGGATGATTTAAACAGCTTAGGTTATACAAAGCAGAGGCACCACTGACATAGGTGTTCTTTACTTTTTCCATGTATCAGTCCAATGGAAAAGGACAAATGTAACTAATATCCACTGGTATGCAAAATACAGTACAAAAACCACAATTGCCTAAGGTAGAAACAGAAGCAAGCACAGTCCAATTGCTTTTTTGAAGAACTATACAGCATTGATGCAAGTAAGGCCAAATTATAAAATAAAATTTAAATTCTTAAAAATACTGTTTAAACCTCTTGAATAAGTTTAAACAGGTTTGTTCTCACACAAAGTTTTTCTTTGACAATTTTTTAGAAGTTAATATTGAAATACATATCAGTGTATGGTAAAAACTGAGAGAAATGCTTTAATTTCCCAGATCACGAGAAATACAAGACCATGAAACTCCATATATGGATGAATGCAAATAAAACATACATTTTTGATAAATATAACTGCACAGTTACAGCTCTAACGAGTAAACTTTTATCATGACAAATATTTCGTCCCAACAAACCCAATTCTGAAAATACATCCTGCAATCTACATCAGAGCTCTTTTGGTTTTGTGATCGTTATTTGAGAAGGCAAAATATGGCATTTTCCATTAAGACTGATGTCACCAGACACAGATACTAAGCCCACTGTGACTGGGCTACAGCACACATCACTGAAGTGTGGAGAGGGGAAAATGTGTTAGGATCATCACATCATCTGCCAGGACACTCTCTCAGGGGGTTTGGGACATCACATCTGGACACAGGTTCAGTGTGGCTTTGCTTCCAGACACACTGAATTTCTCTTCCACAAAGACAATGTCCGTGCTGTGTCAGGCTCACTTCACACATATGGAAATCAGTCTGAAAGGATGCAACTCTCTGCTTCCAACTGAAAAATTCTGTTAAGAATGGACGGCAGGGTTTCTGCAAGATTCTGGTATTAGTTTATGCTATAAACAAACACTCTCTCCAATTCTCATGTGCACAGGAGGGTCCAGAGCCTCAAAATAGGTAGTGACAGCTTTCAATGGATTTCCCAAGCTTCATCCACCAGCGTGCTGCTTCAGGTAGCAAAGGCAGGAGCTCCTAAAGCTGACAGCATTCAAAGCTGTGAGCTTTGCAGGAGGACAAGCCTGCCACAAAATAGCATGAGTAAGAATGCCAGCAGGAGAGGCAGGCAGAGATCCAGAGGAAGCAGCAAGGAAATAGGGCAAGAAGGGAGGGAGCAAGTTTCTCCCTGAGCCAATGGGCACAGTCCTCTTCAGGCAGCCAGCAGGGAATCTCACTGTCAGCCAGTGTCACTGCAAATCTAAAATTCAGTTCCAGGCTAAGGCAGCAGATTCTCTGCTGGCTGCACAGATTAGACATCATGAAAAGTAAAGATAAATTTTAAAAAGCAGCTCTAACAAGGGCTGGATAATCTTCTTTCTCACAGGAAGAAGTTATCAGTGTCCCTTTAAGAACAGACTGCCTTACAGCATCCAACAAGCTCAACCTCTGCTGGAGTTCTCATCCCACTGGGTCTGGGCCACGGACACTGTGGGCTGTGCTCAGGGAAGTTTTCTTTTTCATCACTTTTCAGGATATTACTCAGAAATATTGAAATAAAAACACAAGCAAAACGGTAGCCTAAAAGCATTTTGCCTCAGCTCACAGATGTACTTGTGCTAAAACTTAGAAGCTCATCTAAAACATGAAAAGCAGCAGTTTTTAAGTTGTGATCTGCTCAGAAATACTTAAACTTTGCGCTTAACGCTTTCGGAGAGGAGCTGCCGGCCGAGGGCTGCAAACCAACGCTGAACTGGGCATCGCTGCGCCTCGAGAACACCCGGCACCGAGCAGCCCGGGCACAGGGGCCGATCGTCCGCCCTGCGCCCGCACACACGCCGGGCAGCCACCCTCAGCACGAACACACCCGCGGGATCGCCAGCCTCCCTTTACCACAGACAGAGCCAACGGCCCCGGCCAGGGGACCAGCGCGACTTCCATTCCCCGCGGTCCCGGCAGTGACGGGACAGGGGGCGGGCAGACCCCGGCCCACCCCACCGGGCGGCAGCTCGTCCTCCCGCACCTGCCCTCCCGCCCTCACCGGTACTGCTTGGGGTCGCTGGGGGACTTGACGATGTCGGGGTCACCGAGGTTGTGTTCGGGACCGGCCCCCCCGCGCTCTTCCTCCTCGTCCCCATGCGGCGAGCGGCCCCCGGCGTCGCGGCCGCCCTCCGCGGCCTGCTGCCCCACTGCAAGCTCCGGGCTGCCGTAGCCGCACGTCGCCTTGTTCCTGCCGGGCATGGCGGCGGTGCCGCNCGAGGGCGGCCGCGAGACTGCGCATGCGCATGTCTGCGCGCCACTCCCATTGGTGGAGACAAGGCCGCCGGCGTGAGCGGGTGGGGGAAACCATAGATGGGGGAGTGGGAGGAAGATGTGGCCCCTTTCAAGGAGCGGGAGGAGAAACCAGAGGGATGAGAAGGCGGAAGAGTGGATCCAGACTCCGCGGACTGCTCTACGCGCCGCCACGTTTCCATGAATATGCCCACCCGCCGCCTGAGCTGTGCTCCCCTGCTCTCGCCTTGGAATAGTCCAACAGGCAGCTGGCGGAAGCCAGCCTCCTGCCCTCAGCTCCTTCACCGATTGGTCGGGCGGCCTGTCGCTCAAGCCTGCCAGGACCAATCAGCTCTCGGGGCCGGCTGCCGGCAGCATGGCGGATCGCGGTTCCCGGGCTGGTGGAGCGCGGCGTGTCCTGGACAGCGCAAAGGCTGCACCACAGCTGCTGAACAGAAGCCGCTCTTAGTTCTGTACGTGGCCACTTTGGCAGCTGTCTGTACTTTCCGCTCCGTGGATATCCTTTTCCCCCATCACGCTCCAGTGCCGATGGAGCGGCTGCGGGAACGCCGCTCCGCCTCTCGGCTCGGATCCCCTGGCGCTTCCAGACGGCGCCGCCAGCATCGTGCGTCTCCCGCAGCCTTTCTGCATCGCTCCGCTCTGTCCCGCTCCGCTTCCCGCAATCCCCGCGGTGCTGAAAGCCACGGTGCGGGGTCGGAGGCCGAGCCCGAGGTACAGGGGCGATAATTCAGCCTGGACGTCCTCCTGGTATTCCAGGGCTTTAGTTCTCCACCAGATGGAAGTCGAGACCCGTCTCTACTCCCAGGGTTTCCCTATGGCTTTTGCTGAGCTCAGCACGCTCGGTGCTGTTTTGTAGAAGCCATAGAGACGCTTGTGAGGAGCTGTCGCCTCTTTTCACACTCTAGTGCCCCTTTTTCACCTTAGAACCAGGCTGTTTTGTTAACACAGCTATCCCGGGCCGCTGCCAGCCAAGCGGAAGGCTCTCTGCAAGCCCACATCACAAATTTCGAGTTTGCCTTCAGTGCAAGCAGGTTTATTTCACTTGCCCTGACAAATCAGTGTCTCATGTTCTGCCATTCCTCTTACAAGTTAGTACAAGTAACGATTACTCCTGACTCACTGCTGATACTGAAAGCAGCTGCAGCCATTTAAGGCAAAAGGCTCCCCCTGTATTCCTTCGCAGCAAACGTAAGATGATGAGATACACAAAATATATATTAATGCAGAGATGTATCAGTTGCCTGTGATGGTTTGATTCGTTATTTGAAATAAATTCTGCGGGATTTCTGCAAAAAGTGGCAAAACCATGGCTTTTCCATGCTTTCAATATCAGGCAGGGTAGAATACCCAGCTCTTCTTCGGACTGCCATGTAGCTACTTGGTGGCTTGTCCTGTGAGAAACTGTTCTTCCCATCCTAGCTTGAAGGGCCTGGAATACACTTGTATTCTTTAAAGAAGCCTATCTGACTTGACCAGAACACAGTGAAACATAATTATATAATTGGGTAGGAATGGGAAAGGTCTTTTTCACTAGGAAAAAAAAAAAATATTAAAAAAAAGCAAGTGAAAGAAAATAGTTGAAATTCCATTTCTGCTGAATCAAATTTTCTTTCATCAGGGAGCTGCTGAGCTGACAATCATTATTTGCACTAAGGCACTAAGTTATATCTGCAAAGCTCAAAATCTGATGTGGATTTTTTTTTCTTTGATTTTATTGCTAGTTATACAAGTTGACCTAAAACCTGCTTCTTCTACAATTAGAACACAACACTATACATTTACTGGCTAAATAATCCTTCTCTTCACTATTTTAAACATACATAGTGATTCCAGATTGTTGGGTTCGAAGACCATCACCCTGTCAAAGAAAGGTCAATGTAGTTTGATGTATCTTTAAAGCATTAAAAGGATTTCTCCTTCACACACGTGTAGGATTCCTAACACAAGAAGTGCAGCTGACACAAGCTCTCTGGCCACACCCAGTGAGTACATTTCTTTATTTTGCAGTTTCAGGGGTTTAGATACAACAACCACAGTCCCAGCACTGCACAAATCACACTCTCAGGACAAGATCAACACACCCAGAAGACGTCACAGTAGAGATTCCCAAAAGCAACAGAGGGATCAAGCCTTTAGCACAATGAGCACAAACCACCCCAAAAGGGTTGCATTTTTGTCCAGAATTTTTTGCTTTTCTTCTTAGAGCTATTACACTTTGAGACACAACAGAAGGAAATTACAAAAGCACTCACTGGTGTCATGATCCAGCACATTACAGGGCAGTGGGCAGGCACTCAACTCCCATTCCTGGCATCAGGAAGTCTCCTCAGTCAGAGGAGATCACAGATCAAAGGTAAAGCCATAAAACTTGCCAGAATTTTCTCTTTAAGACAGCCAACTTCTCTTCATAAAACCTTAGTTTAAAAATTTTGCCTCCTTTCAAAGCATGATGCCAGAAAAAGTTCACAGAATGACAGGATGTCTTTGCCATATTTCATTTGCTGTTGTGTTTTATTAGTCACTCAAACTTTTCTTAAATTATACTTTATGGTTGAATCTGAACCCAGAAAATCTAGCCCCTCCACTCGCCCATCTAGAACAAGATTAAAAAAATAAATCAACAACAAAATGCAGAAAGAAAATCTAATAATATTGGCACAAATACCTGCCAACACTCACATTTTGGCATCTGATGTTTTTCTCTCTCTGAGACAGTGCTATTCCATGTCTCATAAGTTTTTGCCTCCAACTAAGCATTCAACAGCCAACTCCCCTTTTCCTTCACCCTGCAACACATCCACCAGCAAGCAGCTGACGAGAGAAGATCCAGACCTGGAGAGGTAAAACTACAGGATACAGGGGAAAGGCTGCAGGACAGTCAGATTCTGGGGACAGAGGATTAGGGGCAGGAATGTACTGAACACAGCAACACCCCCAGCACTCTGCAAGCTGTGCTGGAGAAGTTTGGAGGCAAGGGCAGCCCCTGGAAGGGCTCTTACTCCTTCACTCAGCACCAGCCAAAGCACAGGGAAGGAAATACAGGGAGAGCTGCAAGGCCTCCTCCTCCTCCTCCCCCCCAGCCTGGCAGCTTTGATTCCTCCCTGTGTTCTTCTCCTGTTTAGAGATTTGACACAAAATCCAACTCCCTTCCTCTTCACATTCAGGAGGACCTCACACTGTCAGACAGAAATGCTCTGCTTTCTGCTCCATCCTACAGAAAAACAGAGGTCCATGTCTGGAGGATAGCAATGATTCTCAAAATATCTGGGGATCGATTGTTTTTTGTTTGTTTTACGTTTTAAAAAAAGCATATTCTTCCTTTATAAGGGATTTTCCCCTTTCTTCTCTTAGACCTGACCCCTTCTAATTGGTTTTTGTGCTTCCTGCTGTTCTTGACAAAAACACTTTCTGCAACAGAGGAATTTATAATTAAAAAATGCAACATTCTCTGTAGAAATAACGTTTGCATCACTACACAATTATTATTCTTCAATGAAACTCACATTCACACGAGGTGCACTTACAATATTTTTTCAGATTATTAAATTATTGGATGAGGAAATATATAATATTAACACTCCAGCACATTAAACAAACATATCAGTTTCCTACAACAGACACTTCTGCCTCTGGACTACATGATAATGCACCACCACAAATGAAAAGATAAAATTTAATCAGGGGAGAAGGACATTTCTCAGTGTGAAAGGTCACTAGCACGAGCAGTTCTGCTGTGAAGGGGGAGGGTTGTCCGTGAGCCGCATGCTCCTTCCAGAAGTGCCCCTGGAATTGTCGGATTCTATGCTCTCCGACATCTTTTCACAGATTATATCCACGAGGCGCTCAAACACCTGCCTCACGTTGATGTTTTCTTTGGCACTGGCTTCGAAATAGTCAAAACCTGGGAAAAAAGTGAACAAAAATTATCCATAGAGACGGATGATCATGGTTGTTTGTAAAATACCATTTTTTTCAGGATTTACCTGAAGAAAACAAGACATCAGATAATCCCGAAAGGCAGTTGATTCCCACAATCTCAGATTAGTGAGCAGAAATACTTTTAAAAGTTATCAAGCTTCATTAAGAGTGAAAAGGATACATGGATCCTTCCCATTACCCTGGTAAGCACATCTGCAGATAAGGGTAAACCCATGGTAAGGGAGTCAATTCTGCCCCTTTCATCAGTGCAGGTCCCCTGGGCTGCAGCTGGTGACCAGCAAGGTGTGGGGAACCTCCCTGGGCTCCTCACAGCCCTGCCAGAGGCCAGGCTCTGCCAGCTGGCAAGAGCAGAGTCTAGAACGAGAAGGAAGATTGGGGTTACTTTCCTCCTGCTGACCAACTTCTGTGCTCAAAAGCAAAATGCTCCTTGACCCTTTAAACACTGACCCTTTCTGATTAAAAAACAGACCAGCAAGGCTGGAGTTACTCCAAGGAGGGGATGGCACCAGCTCCTCCTGCTGCTAGGAGAGAGCAGCCCCTGACAGACAGCCGGGCCCTTGCCTCAGCAGCAGGAATGCCCTGAACTGTGAAGCATTTCCTTATCTCCCTCACCCCAGGGGCCTCGAGGGCCAACCAGGCTGTTGCTTCTTTTCTGTCAGATTATTAAATTGCCAGCAGTGAGAGCTGGGGCACCATGGAGAGTTTATTTTGCAATAAGCCCCGTTCTGCTGTGCTTCATTCTGGGGATATTCTGCATTGCATCAGTTTCCTTCGATTCTGCCACAAACAAAGAGAAAATTTCTCTTAGCTGATTAGTCTGCCACTGCTGGCAGGCTGAGTCACCTCGATGGGTGGTTCAGGTATCCATCCCATTCAGACCCTTTTTAAGATTCTTTAAGATTTAAGATTTTTTAAGTTGGACAAGAGGTAAAGTGATGGTGATATTTGCTTTGTTAGCAAACAGGAAGGGCTGCCCTGCATCGATGAGGGTTCTGTCAGCCCACTTGCTGTTTTGATGATGAATAAAAATGTATATAAAAAGCACAGGAAATCAGAGAACTGCACTTAGATATCCGTTAGTCCAACATTGGCTTAGGTTCTGCTAAACCAATCTGTTTTGGTTCAGTTCACATTTAGGCTAATAACAGTTTCTTAATCTGATTAGGGAATTATTTCAATGATGTTAATGTTGCTATGCAAACTTAGATAAATATGCTGAGGGATAACCTTTATGTGAATCATTATGATGAACATTAGCACTATAAGCAGTCAATAGGCAATTAGATTCCTCCCACCTAACTCACAAAATAATTTCATATAATGCTGTACACATAGTTACTACAAGGAAAAACTGATCTGATAAAATCAGATCTATTTTTCAGCTCTTTTAGAAGGAGTGTTTTGGAAGTTGGGAGGTTACAGAAGAGCAGAGCTGGGATAGCTCTTCCCAAACGCTGTTGGGCTGCTCTGCACTGGGGTGGTTTCTCCAGGGTGAGCTGGACAAGCACCAGGTTGGGGCAGCACTGGGGATTCTCCTGCAAAACAGTTTCCTATTGATGAAATCAGTTGCTACGGTAACCGTGTGTGTGTGTCTGTTTTGACGTGTCTCACATGTAAAGGATCCAGATTCTAGATGCCAAGTTTGTATTGAAACAAGCAGATGAATTTTGGGAAGAGAAAAAAAACATTGGAAGTATAAATTGGAGTGGGAGTTCAAATAAAACTCTCCGTTTGCTGCTACATTGGTCTGGACAAAATTTCAGTTACTAGCAGTGTAATTGTTCCCGTGAAATAGGTGGACACATATGCATCCACAACCTTCCTGAGAGTCTGCCAGCCAGGAACCAAGTTTATTCACATTCATATTTTCAAAAGCAAATTGCATTCTGATGGGTAAAAAAGAGCCCATAACTGATTCTTCAAACGAACATCTCTTTGTTCGCTTTGCCAATCCTACCTGTAAAGATTTACTCTTACAATAGTAACAATGGGTCTAATTTGATATTTGCTTGTTATTTGTTATTTGCTGTGCCTCAAAGCTCCAGCCATGAATGGGACCTCTTTGTGTGTGCCATACATAGAATTTACACTTTCAAGATCACACTTTAAACTACACCAATGTATGTACTGTGTCCTGGAACTCCAGTACCTCCAGTTTAACAGTTTGTTGTGCACCTTCCAATTACTGATTTTTTTGAATTGAAGACAACATAGGCTTTTATGAATTGAGGATGATGGGGATTCCTTTGGGTCTGGTAAGAATCTCTCCTCTTACAAGCTAAACATTTATGCCTACTGTAAGGATCTCCACTGTTACCTGAATGAAATTTTAACAGGATTTACTTGTTACTTTGAATTCTTTAAGAGAAGACAACAGTATAGCTGAATTTTAACACAGAGCCCTGATTTCATATTAGAAATACCTTATATGCTATAATAGATAATGAAAAGTGATAAATAAATTATAAAGTAGTATGAGTTTACTTTGCTCTTCTTTATAAATCTTCATTGGAATCCCAGCTTCCTCTCAATGGAACTGTTTTGCTTTTTCTATCCCACATCAATAACATAAGGTCATTTTCTTACCTGGACAGAGAAGCCTAGTACATTTTTAAAATACGTTTTACTCAATACTTCAGTTCTGATATGTAAACTTCTTTCTTTTTCGTTGTTTTGTTTAAAAAAATGCTTCAACAGAAATCAATGTTTGCATTGATTTGCAATGAGTACATGGTACTTGGAGACCTGGAGACAGAATTATGTTTATGAAAACTTTTTCTCTTTTCATTCTCTAGAGCTAATAAAGGCTTTTCTCTTCAGATAAGCGTTATCTTCCTTCCACCTCTAGACATCACCTTTACAAATACAGCAACACTGCCAGTATTCTACCAGGTATTCTTGGCCTACTGAGCACAAAACAAGTGATATGAATATCACATACGAACCTAGGATATATTACACTTCTTAGTTGTGAGACCATTATGGAAGTATTACTGCTGGAAGGACTTATTACTGTACAAACTGAAAGGAACACAGTATAAAGAAGCAGAGGAAAAAAGGTAGAAATAAAAGCTTTCCATGTACCCAGCTGATCCGCCAGATGTTTCCCCTTCTCCACAGGAACAATCCTGTCATCCTCCATGTCACATTTGTTTCCAACCAGGATCACTTGTGCATTGTCCCAGGAATAAGTCTTGATTTGTGTGGCCCTACAGCAGGTCAAAAGATTGTTACATTCCATCAGTTGTGCCAAAATACAATCCTATTTTAAATATGAAAACAAGTACCTTTAATGACACTGTCAACACCACCAGGCTTACACACAAAGCAAAGCTGCAGCCTGTGTAATTCACAGCACTGCTCTATTTTACCACTCCTTAACTTTGTGTGACAATAAAGTTTCTTGTAAAGACTTTGCAAGTGTTTTAAAGATCACAAGATCCAGATAAGAAACCAAATCAAGTAATTTTTGAAGGTTAGGGACAACAAAGGCTTTTCATAAGGTTTATTCTCCTTCAGCTCTCTTCTGTCAGAGGAACAACAATCAATTACAGCTCTTAAGGATATTGTCCCATAACGAAAGCCATACAGGAGATGCACACTTCATGCTGGATTTACAATTTCATATATATAAGACAGAACAATAATAATTCTCTCATTTTCTGCA
>WAAG01045202.1:2449-14034 GCA_013390105.1 Tichodroma muraria
AGCCAGGATAGCGGACCCCAGCAGACCAAAGAGACATTCCATACTCTATGGCACCACGCTCAGCGTATAAACTGGGGAGAAGGATGGCCAGCTGCTGCTGCTTGGGAACTGGCTGGATGTAAGTCAGCAAGTGGTTAACATTTGTATTGTGCATCTCTTGTTTTGTATATTCTAATTCTTTTAGCATCATTATCATTACAATTTTTCCTCCCTTTTCTGCTCCACTAAACTGTCTTTATCTTAACCCATGAGTGTTCTCACTTTTACACTTCCTGTTTTCTCCCACATGCCACCAGAGGGGAGTGAGTGAGTGCTGGCTGGAGTAAAGACGCAACAGATGTATTGGTGTCTCTAAAAACTAATGTCTTTCAAACAAAAAAAAATAAAAAGGATCTAAGGATCTCTGTAGAATCACAAGATTACAGTACACCAACAAGAACAGGAAGTTAACTGCACTTAACTTAATAGTGTCAGAGCTGCTGAGAGAAATGCTGCCATCAAAACCCAACTAACAGAAATGTCCGCTGCTTGCCTTGCAACATGAACATGTTAAAGTTTATTTGTTGTGTTGTCTGTAGTCTAGAACATGTACTTGGCACAGAGATGGGCTGGGATTTGTATTTTAGGAGGGCAGAATGTTTATTTAACTGTACTTATATTAACACTACAACTGACATTTGGTTTACAAATACTGGGAGAGGGTTGAGTGCTCTTTCGGTGAGGTTACACAAATGCTTGGGGTTTTTTGTTGCTCTCTGAAGTGCTACCTTGGCAGCCTTGGTCACTAGTACATAAGCAGTAATGCATGATAGCAGTTTCTAAAAGAGACTCCACATATGTGGGTGATTTGGATTAGATTTTTTCTTTTTGGTGGACTAGGTGATATGAAAAACATTATTCTCAGTCAGCTATAGATTAGTGCCCTGTTTTCTAGTCTCCAGTTTAAACAGTATCCTTATGGCATCAGCTACAGTGGTCAGTTACTGCTCCTACAAAAAAAAATGTCATTTTAAACTAAAATTAAAAATTAGTATTAATAAGAAAAAATCCCCAAATTGTATTGTCTAAATCTCTTGACTGTGAAAGCAAGAGTCACTGAAAGTTATTGTCCTTAGTTTAGATTTTACCTAGCTAAATAAGATAGCATTTTTATTTTAAATGTAATTGCTTATGTAAGCAAAAGTTTGGAAACCTGGATATCATTTAATATTCCTCTGGATAGATCTAGAGTGCATTTTTTCTCAGCACAACAAATAAGCCAGCACAGATATGTGTGCTTTTATTTCCCAGGTTAGCGACAATCCAAACCAGCCACACCCAGATCCCTCACAATGAAGTTAAAGCAAATTTACTCTGTAAAATAATATCAAAGAACTATTATTACTACAAGTAGTAAAAGGTGAGCAGTCCAGAATTAAAATGTACTTAATGCTTACTGCGTGGTATACCTTTATAAGGATATAAAAGAAAGAGGGTGGTAGGTGACTCCAGCAGGTACTACCCCTCCCCACCCTCCAGCCCATCTGAAATCCATTCCAGTGCTTAGAAGTCTGTTTGATCTTGCAGGAGAGGAGGGAGGTGAAGGGTAGTTGAAAGGGAACAGATCTTCTTACCAAGAAGAAACTGTGAGTAAAATACAGGCACAAATATGGCTCTAAAATAGTAACCTGTGCCAGTAATATGCACCAAAGATTCCTTTTAAATAAGGGGTTGTGGAAGGTGAAAAGGAGTAAATGCCTGTATATAGAGTTACCTTACATAACTCTGCCAAATACTTTCAGTGCAGTTATGACTGATGCTTACAAAAAACACTATTTTTGTGCCACTTCTTATATCTGTTCACCAAATTAAATTTAAATTATATTATTAAGATAGGAAATATCTTTGTGCTATTACTCCAGACAGCATATAAGCTCCCCTACTCTAGTTATGCCAGAAAAGTTGAAGGGCAGATCAGAACTAGTGTAATTGCCATGGTGGGTTTTTTTCCAGCTGTTTTACAACCCACATCATGCACAGATCAAAGAGTTTTAAGAAGAATATTGAGTTTGACTTCATACATTTTGCAGATGTTAAAACAGAGGCCATGTGATTGATTCTCCTCACACTGTGAAGCAGTCCACGAGCGAGGCAGCAATGCTCTCTGCATCAGCCCAGCCAGCACCCAAGTCCTGGGTCACAAGAGCTCAAGCTGTACCACAGCTGACAAGGTAGAAACTGGCCCTTCAATCAGGCCTTGAAAATGCCAGCGCTGAGCAATGGCTTTGCATTTAGCTCCCCTAAGCTACTGCTGTGCATCAGACTGAAACACACATGCCAGCACAGAGATGGGCCACCTGCCAGGGTGAGTGGAACCAGAGACGGGAGGCACAGAGTTTGTGCAAGGGCTAAGCCAAGCACATCCACAGCCAGAGCTAAAGGAGCAGCAAGAGAGCAGCCCTCCAGGTGAGCACTTACCCAGGATTCAACACTGAGCTGGCCTAGCGGTTATCAGAGCAAGTGATAAGTGTGACACAAATGTAAAGAGAACAGAGGAACTGGCCAGGCACTAAGGACCATGACTACCATAAATTTTAAGATATTAACCAATCAGGTGCACATTTGCATATAGTTCAGGCACACTTTCTGCTTTGTTTACAAATGCAAAGAAAATGCACTTAAAGCAAAGTCTCCCAAATTGCCTTAAATCAACATCAAGTATCACAAACATAGTAACATTTCTGAGGGCAGTTGCTGTAAGCATAGTTTGTTAGTTTGTTGGTCCACACACAGGTAATTCAAGCAAATCCATCGAAGTTCAGGCACTTGTCTGCTTTTCTGCTTAGTGGGTACCACCATACATGATTCAAAGGCCATTTGCGGGTGGCCCTCGAGCAGGGGCTGTCAGGGTGCCCGCCTTCCCAAGAGCGTCTCCGCTATAGGTGGCAGCGACAGGACCCTCAGCCCACCAGACGCCCAAGCCCAGATGGAGTAATAGCAGCCTCACCAGAGAGCGAGAGGACTCTCCGTTTGGAGGGTCCAACTGGGTTTATCTGAGGGATAAAGAGAAGGTTTTGGGCAGGAAGGACAACCTCAGCTGAAACAGTCCAGGGGCAAAGAGAAAAGGGGGAGNGGGGGGAGGTGTTTAGGGTATATAACAATGGAGTAATAGGAGGGTCCAAGGTGCAAGGGTCCAATCAAGGAAGGAGTTGTAGAGGAATTACATAACTTGAAACCAATGGGAGAACAGTAGGGAGTGTGGAACTCAGGGGAGCAACCAATGGGGAAACTGGGGGTACAGAACTTTCAGGAATAGGGGAAGGAACTCCAGATGAGGGACAGCAGCTCTGTGGGCGAGGGCTCTGAGGGGGGTGACTAAATCAGAGATCCCTCCCAAGGCACTTCTGCCTTGTCACAGGTGCCACTGTCTCTTGCAGTCATTTATCACTCTCAGAGTAGCTGATTATTTCTCTGTTATTATTCTCCTGAAAATGTTTTGGTTAGTTTGACTGCATGTTATTAGTGTACCTAGATGCTGATATTGATTTTACTCTGAGCATGACAATAAATATAAACTCTTTCCAACAGTGCCTGTTACACATGTATCAAGTGAAACATCTTTGACATATTACACTAGTGACAATTACATATTCATTTCATCGAAGTGCATTGAATACATACCACTTAGACCCCTGAAAAAGGTAGGGAATCCAGCCAGAAGGTTTGATGTGTTGTTTATCAGCATCCTGAATTGTAGCATAGTTAACTGTGTCTTTAATTTCCTGAAGTTTTACGTGTTGTACTTCTCCAGCATGAATTGTCACAGGATATAGAGACATTTCAAAGACGCATTTATTATATTAGCTATTCATTTAACTCCACTTTAAAATCAGACTGCAGCACACAGTCATTCCACTTAAACATCCAACCCATGCATATGCCTGCATACACATTCACTTACTTGTCTAAAATCTTTAGAGCTTAGTGACTGAATTTCAAACATGGCAGAGAGGTTCAGATCTTAAAAGATAATCAGTTCATTGATCCAATTGGAATAACACCACACGCGCACACACACATACGTGCACACGCAAAAATGAAGGTTTCAAATTCATCTCGAGGCTGTATAATTGCTAGATCTGATGGGGTGGTAACACATGGTAGAAAGTGAGTAAAGAACCAGAGCTGCCTCTTTTGGCATGTTCTGCAGTTAGAATGTTTTAGACATAATGTAATGTGAAACTGTGTCTCAGTTAAAAAGTCAATCAAGAGACAGAAATTTGTAGGAAATCTGGCTTCATTAGTTCATTAGCTGCTCATAGAACCCCTTGTTTACATTGAACACATATTGCAGGCATCAAGAAGTATTTGCAGAAAATCATGTTTCTAAAAGCTGAGGATCTGCGGTGACTGCACCACCCTTCCCTTCCTCCATCGCGTGCCTAAAAATGCAACTGCACTCTTGCACATTTAGCTTCAAATGATCCAGAGAGAATATATCCACAGAACAAGCAAGAAAGCAAACAAAAAGGAAAGGTGTAGCAGGGATTGTTATCTCTCATATCTACTATAAAGGGAATATATTGAGCTCTGGATGCAATTTCTATGAATAGCAAAATTCAAATTAAATTGATTTCATTATTTATGTTTGTAAATCTCTAGCCATGGATAATGAAGGAAAGATCTAAGGAAATGATAACTCTCTGGATGTACAACTCACTCAGCTCTCTTCTCTCTTGATGAGACTACTACAACTGGATTTTACATTTGGAAGTGGTAAAAAAATTCAGAACCCAAAGAGGAATTTCAGTCCAGCAGCCTACTACTGTGCTCTGTCTGCTGCTCCCGCAATGCAAATCGTATAATTTGTTTCAGAATAACTGATGTGTTAAACACTGAAAACTTTAAATGCAGAAAGGACGCAAATGTAAACATATAATCTGTTTAGTCATTAAAATTCTTTTCTATTTATGCTGACAGGACAATTTGAAATACTCATTTTCATGAAGACTACCACTGTGGCAAAGATAGAGGCCCCAGCTGAGATCAATGACCTATTGTGGTAGTCACTGTATGAGCACACCAAAAGATTTAACACAAGAGTTACCATCTAATTAGAGAGAAGGTAGGAGAAAGTGATTTCATATATATTTATTTTTACTCTCCATGTAAGCAGATATTGCAGGATCCTCCAAAAGATTGCGCACGTGCTAACCATTGAAAGCCTTGACTTGCTGAGGTCTAAGTCTCATGTTGACTATAGGAACTTAGAACTTCCACTGACATGTGTGAAAAGCTCCATACCTTCATGGGAGGTAGAGTCCAAAAATATTTGTGGATTTTGTCTCCAAAGTCATATATCAAGGCAGAGGTAGCTAACTATGGCACGCTTGAGGAGGATCTCAGATCACTACACTCTGTCTCTAATCCAACCTTCTGCTTTATCAGTACCCACAGTATTTGTGGCCCACAGCCTGCGTTGTTCATTGTCATGGAGGAATAAAGACAAACTCCGAGTTTTGCTACATGGTGCTCGGAACTACCCATTAGCAAATTAATTAATATTGTAATCTCAGAACCTTTCAGACAGCAATGTCAGTGTTTCAGGTATTCACAGATGCAAATTTTTGATATTTATTATTCAATATAATTTTATTAAGATTGTACTAGGCTACATATCAGTACATACTTTGTACTGTTTAAAGGACACACTTCATTGGAATCATGAGTTCCTCTTCCGCTCATGTGAGGACAAAGGGATTTTGAATCAGCAGCTATGTACAGCAGCAACAGTGGTCTCTTAAGTCACCTCATTTTGAATCACTGGAGCTTGTAGGTCAGCAACAGGATTTGAATGATGAAACCAGGGATGGTTCAAGCTCATATATTCCTGAGCTGGTCAGCTCATTTCTTCATATATATAACTTCATTTGAGGATTTCTGTTACAGTTACTATTCTGATATCTTTTATGATTAATATTTTATGTTCTTTGCACTACGTTGTGGATCTGGTATCAGGTTTCCCAAGAGGACTTAAATCAGTCTCTTCCCAGTGTCCAGTAAGCTGTGGCTTGCATTGCTGACTGCTCTTTCAGAGCAAGGAAGGAGGGAGTTTTTCTTGGCCCTCCCTCCCTCCCTGAAGAACTTGTCCTTCAGCCACTTCCCTCGTGCAGAAGCTCATAGTATTACATAATGCATCTATGGTCACATCAAAGGTCAAGTCTGCTGAAGTGCAGGCTTCAATTTGCAAGTTGTGGCTGGCTGCATTCCCAGATTCAAGCCCCCAAAAGAGGTACCTACGATGCCTTCACTCAGAAGAGGTGGTTTCCTTAGTAACTGTGACCAGTGAAAGAAAATGTGCCTGACAGGAAAGTGTATGTTCGGCTTCTGAGAAAGACAACCGTCTCCCACAGCTGAAATTTTCTACCTCTGTGGTCTAGGGAGGACTGGGTTTTGTTTATAAATCTCTCTGTGTCACTGATTCACTCTGTCTCTCTCTCTCTCTGGATATGGATTTTAGACACCAAACCGATAAGCTCAAGACCCTTTCAATATATGAATCTTCTGAATGTTTCAGTTATAAATATGGGTCCTTTAGAAAGAGCAGAAACAAAGGAACCTCATTTATTCTCAGCTAGTTGTTCCTTTTCTGGAGCCACTTGACAATTAAATGGAGGCCACTTGAATTAAGAAATTTGCAGCACTGCTCCCTCTTAAGCAAATGCAATCAATCTCTCCATAGCTCTTTAGTTAAAAGAAGTCAGTGTTTATGCAAACTGCCTTTGTCTTTGCATTTCGTGCATAAATTTCTGGTTAATAGAAAAGGTTAAGTACCTTTCCACTAGAATTTAATTAAGTCACTCTGCCTAACTCTTAGAGTGTATCAATATTAAATTACATTCTGTGTCCATTGTTTTATCTCTTGCTGTTTATATTGAAAAACAGCATCCAAACACCACTCTGATTCAAAAAAGCCTCACCAAAGTCATGTTTAAATACATTTGACAGATAGACGCAAAGGACAGAAATGTAGAGAAGGACAAGTCAAAAACCGTCTTTGTGTTTATTTCTCATCCAAGGTCAAAGTCCATTCATATATTCTATAGACAAGAGTTTTACAGCGAAGAACAAACTTTAGGGAGTGAATGGAACCATTTACCGTCATGATGAACAGGTCACGGTCTGATTATGGTCCTGTAATTTGAAGGACTAGGAGAGAGGTGTTTCCTAGTTTGTTAGAAACCATATTCTTGAATATATCTGAGACATCAAACTGTACTCTGTAAGATGAAGTACAGACATGTTGTACAGTACAGGGAATTTTTGCACCTTTTCCTGATAATCAGATGAAAAAGATGAATTTGATGTAACTCCAAGTACTGGTTTTGGCAAAGCAAGACCACTTTCCCAGAATGCATTTATGTTTCTTTGAAAAGCATTTTAAAATGTCTATAGTCAGTTATATAGCCAATGAAATACTGTGCTTATTCTACTTAAATATTTGCATGGTGCAAAGTCAAGTTATGCTGTTGATATACCAGTGCAGGAAGATGAAGCGATAAAAGCGAATGACTAGAAATACATACATGTCCCATACTTATGCATTACTGCGGGACTGAAAGTATTCACCAGTTTGGGTCTTGTCTCATACACAGTTCTGACACTGACAGTACAGTCAGTGTCAGAACTGTGTATGAGACAAGACCCAAACTGGTGAATACTACATGGAATTCAGAAAATTTAAAAAGTGATGTAAATGAAATGAGATTGTGATAATGATTTTGCAAATTAAAGCAATGAACAGTAACACCATGGATCTATTCTTCTGGAGTAGTAGATGATATTTGTTCTAGAATCAGTGGTGAAATGGAGATAAGGGTAGAACTGAGAATGTAAATAATAGCAAAAACTGCATGAGGTTAAGAAACTGATATTGTGAAAATAGAGAAGTCAAGTAGTGTCACTGTGGTAATAACAATAATATCTCAAACGATTAAGCGATTTTAATTTTTTTAAAAGATAAATTAATTAAGCAGTATGTTCTAAAAGAACCAGGCATCAAAAATGAGTATGGATCCAGTGATCATGAGCTGAACTCTCTTTGGCTTAAATAAATAATGAAAGAGATTAATTGTACCTATAAATGAATTTTCTTCATTGGGAAAAACACACTGAGAAATCAAGGGGACCAAAAAGTTCAAGGATTTAAACTTCGGATTTCAAATAGAAAGTACAAACATTTTTTTGCTTAAAAATATGAAAAGCTATTCAAGGAGAAGCTGAATACAGGATGAATAACTACCATGCAAAAAGCAAGCAAAAATACAGAGAAATTGCAAATAATAATACTTTTTTCTAGGGGTCAAAAAGTGTAGGAGAAAAGTATGATTCAGTAGAAGTTAGGCTGTACTAAACCATGCTAAGAATATTAAAAGCAATTACAAAGTGTCCATAATTTACATGAATTAAGAAGGTGAAAGGAGACAGGCCATAATGCAGTGACAATGAACATAAAGACAATATATGAATGACTGTAAGAGAGCATATTACCTCAGCTTTTAAACAAGTGCAATTCTGAACCTGGAGCACAAATAAAATGGTTTGTAGGAGTGTATGTCTCAGTATGGGAATTATCAAAGCTGATGTTGAAACAAAGCTCAGAATTTTTGTGTGCTAAGATTGAGACAGATGGATATGAAAATAATGTTTCTAGAAATCTTGAAAAAACTGATACATATTCCTGGAAATTTTGGGGAAATCAGTATTTGAATGACCCATTTAAATGGGAAGGGGAAGTATAAGATACAAGTTAAGCATAAGCTTCCTTGTTTGTAAGGCCCACTCAGATAATTATACATAATAAATTTACAACCTAAAGGAAACTAAAGCAGCTTCCTGTAGTAGTTTGGCCGTGATTGGCCAATGTGTATTACTGACATTTGATAAAACCAATGAAAGCGTGGGTACGCCTTTTACGATACACCTTTTTTAAATGCAAACCCGGGAATCAGCTCTCTTTTGGTTTCCGGCAAAGGCTCAGGTAAGAGCTCCTGCCGAACATTCTCTGCTCCCCCTTCCCCCACGTGGCCGTCGGGCCTGGGGGGGAGGGGGAAGCAAGTCAGGCTGACCGGGAAAAAAGGAAAAAAAAGACCGCAGAGCCAAACTGTGAGCTTCGTTGCTGATATCTGGCTGATGGAATTCGAGTTTTCTTCTCCTGCGGCATGGTCGGTGAGAGAATTTCCTCAGGGCTGTCTTGGAGCCACGAAAGATCACGCAGATCGGGCGGGGATGGTTTTTCCTGAGTGGAGTTCACTCTGGACTAATTTAACCCTAATGAGACCGAGGGGTGGAAAGAAGAATCCACTAACTTTCTTTCTCTCTAACCATAAGAATCCAGCCAGAACTATAGCCAAGAGTAACTCTGCAGCCCCAGCACGGCTTGTTTTAGTAAATGTGACTGCTTTGGCATGGCTGCTGCCTTTTGTGAACTCCTTAAGTATTCAGATGAAACCCGAAAGCTTCTATCTTCTCCGGAGTGAAAGAAAGGACAGAATGAAGACACATAGAGAAACTACGTAAGGATATTCTGCAGTCAGAAATTGAAGGTGATATTTTAAGTGGAGGAGAGATAAGGAGTTGTTTTATTTTTACATTAAAATCTTTTATAAGCTATGGTGATGGACTGTAATATAATGAGACAATTTTCCTTTAAACCATAAAAGAATATGGGGAGATGAACGGTTCAAATTGTAAATCTGAGCAAAAGAACACTATATTGACGGGGCCAGTATTGAGATGATTGTGACTGTTGGGAAATTTAGACAGAGCAATGAAATTTTGTCCTAGAGAAGAAGATGAAGAAGAGAACTTTTGCTGTTGAACAGTTTTGTCTTTAAAAAAAAAAACACCCCATGAATCGATTATGGCCCAGAAGTACAGCTATTAAAGAGCTGTAAATATGGGAGGAATTTTCATGATATAAATGTTTTCCGGGCGGCTGTTATCATGAAAAGTTTGTTTTGTCTTGTTTTGTTTCAGTTTTTAGTTCCATAGCGAGTAAAAGATGCTCCAATCTCTAGAAGAATTGAAGAAAGACTATTCTAGAATTGAAAAACTGACCGAAAGTTTCTAAATGTAATTTCTGTATGTTGTTAATGAGAGTGAGAGAAATTTTGGTAATAGAGGAAGAATGTTTGAAAGGTTTCATTCTAATTCTAAGAGTTTGTTAGTTGTTTTTTTTTCTTTCTTCTCCTTCTTTCCTTTTTGTATTAGTTAATAAAAGTCTGTCCTTTTCAAGTTTAAACCTGCTTTGCTCTTGATTACAAAATTTCTTTTCTTTTGGCAACCCAAATTGATAGTTTTTTTCTGTCTGGTTCACAATGAAACCACGACACTTCCCTAGTATGGAAGGTTTAAAGAATTTTTGCAGAAGACTAGTATTTTTTGGCATATGATGAAGCAGGCTAATCTAATTAAAAAAACCCAATCTTTAGATAAAATAAAATATTTCATTTGAACTTCATTAAGGTTTCTTAATAACACTTCAGGGGCAAGAGCCATCTTGTAACACTGGTTTATGTGACAAATAAGATTTATAAAGTAGACAGAGACCTGGATGAAGGGAGAAGCCACAGCCTTTGCTTCTGAAGGAAGCTTATTAGAACTAAGTTTACCAATAAAGACAATAAGTTTTACCAGGAAGAAAGTGCTTAAAGATCAATGCAGGCAGCAAAGGTGGCAGAATGTCTCTCTGAAAGGTTTTGGCATACAATTCAGTCCTGTTCACAGAGATCTTAATGTTTTTAAAGTGCCATAACCCAAAATTCATGAACAATTTAACTCTTCACCTGGCTTCTAAAGTAAGAACTTGCTACTGTAATTAGTAGATGACAAAATGAAAAGAGCTTACCTTAGAAAGAGTGACAGAGGAAATAGGATGCACTTAATTATAACAAATGCCACATCACACTGTGGGGATAGGAATTTGTCAGATGGAGGTCAGCAGATAATAAGATTTCAAGAACATAAATTCAAAGGTGGCTGTATTGTGGACAACAGAGAGGAAAATGTGACCTCAGCACCTTAGGACAACTTAGGCAAGGTATTTCCCAGTAGATTTAGACAAATATTTATGTAAGTATACTGGGCATTACTAAGATCCATCTGTGGTTTTTGTGCTTTTGATTGCTCATGTACCTGAACATATATTTGGGTTATTCAGGAAAAGGATACCTTTACAAGAGTGGATTACTATTTTACAGGCCAGGCCTAAAGGATGAGAGGGGTTTGATTAGTCTCTACAGAGGCACCAATTGATTAAGCTCAAGGAAGACAGAAGTTAAAAGATTACATTGACACAAAAGAAATGATTGCAAACTCACTGGGAATTATATATTTCTGGATAGCAAAGCAACCAAGCTGTACAACAGTTTCCTCATAGGATTGGAGTAGGTGGAAGGGGCAAGAAAGACAATAAATACCTTTTGAAAGTAGTCTTTAATCATGTGGTGGTTTAGCCTGATTGGCCAATGTCTAATATTGACACTTGATTAAGCCAATGAAAGACATGGGTACGCCTTTGTGAATACACATTTTAAATGAGAACT
>WAAG01045202.1:14671-34150 GCA_013390105.1 Tichodroma muraria
TTTTTTTTTTTTATCTTTTCATGTGTCTGAGGGGTGAGTAATTGGTAGGGAGAGGAGAAGTATGTTTTTGAAGGTTTCATTCCAATTCTTGTTGTTCATTCCAATTCTCTTTACAATTCTCTATCATTAAACAGTAAATGCTTCTGATAAAAATTAGATGTTTTACATAAGACAGGGCTGCAAGAAACAGCTACATAAAAACAAGGTGCATGAAGAAAAGGTCTTCTGATACTTGAGGTATCTTTTAATTCCTTGGGACACACAGTACTGTGGTGGGTTCATGCTGACAGGATAGCAGGTACCCACCAACACTGTTCTAACCAACATCCCTGCTCAGCTGGGCAGGGAGAGAACCTTTAAAAAAAGGCTCTTGGGTGAAGATAAGGGCAGGGAGGGATCACTCACCAGTTACCAGGGATCACTCACCTGGTACCATCATGGTACCAGGTACCCATGTTACCAGTTACCATGGGCAAAACAGTCTCAACACTAGGAAATTAGTTTAATTTATTACCAATCAAATCAGAGGGTGATAGTGAGAAAGAAAAATAAGTCTCAAAAGCACTTTCCCCTCACCCCTCCCTCCTTTCTGGTCTCAATTTCACTCCTGATTTCTCTATCTCCTACCCACAGCAACACAGGGAGACAGGAAATGAGTTGACAGGGTTGCAATGAGTTCATCATACATTGTCTCTGCTTCTCCTTTCTCCTCTGGAGAGGACTCCTCACTCTTTCCCTGCTTCAGCATCAAGTGTCTCTCACAGGAGACAATTCTTTGTTAACTTCTCCAAGGTAGGTTCTTCCCATGGGCTGCAGTCCTTCATGAAGTGTCCCAGCATAGAGTCCATTCCACAGAGTGCAGCCTTTCAGCAACAGGCTCTTCCAGCATGGGTACCCCATGGGGTCACAAGCCCTATCACCAGACCTGTTCCTGCATGGGCTCCTCTCTACACAGGTCCTTCCAGAAGCCTGTTTCTGCATGGGGTCACCACCTCCTTTTAGCACATCCACATGCTGCATCATGGTGTCGTCCATGGGCTGCAGGTGGATCTCTGCTCCCCATGGACCTCCACGGGCTGCAGGGGCACAGCTGCCTCATCATGGTCTACAGCACAGCCTGCAGGGAAATCTGCTGCAGTGACTGAAGCACCTCCTACCCTCCTTCTCCAGTGACCTTGCTGTCTGCAGGGCTGCTCCCCTCACATATTCTCACTCCCCTCTCCAGCTGCAGCTGCTGTTGCAGTTTTTCCCCCCTTCTTAAATATGTTATTCCAGATGGGCTTGGCCACCTGTGTGTTCATCTTGGAGTCAGATGACATTGGCTGTGTTGTACACGTAGAATCTTCTGGAAGGTTCTCACACAAGTTACCCCCTTGTGTGTAGAACCCCCTTCCACCACTACTAAAACCCTGCCATACAAACCATATAAAAGTACTCCCTGAAAAAGTGATTTTTACAAGGTGACTAATTGATTCTCTCACACAAATCACAGACTTACCTGATGATAAACTGGATTTCATTTAAGATCACTGGAAATGGAACATGCATAATTTGTATTCTAATAACCACAGAAAATGAAGGTTTTCAGTTAACCCTAATGGAGGGGAATTTATATTAATTAAATTGAATGTCTACAAGGAACAATATGTCTAACTTGCTTTTTTCTACATAGCAGACCAGCACATAATGCTTTGTACTACACTGAGCCAAATAATGTATAAATGACTAAGGCACAAGTTCAAAACCATTCCTTGATAAAATTAAGAGATAGTTGTTCCAAGTGGAAATTAATCATACTGTTATGTAGTCGCACTCATTTTAACACGTGTTTTCAGTTTCCAGATACATATTTATTTTCTAACTTTTAGAGCTGAACCTCCAAGCTTAGTCACAGGTTTTTTAACATAATCTAAACCTTCTTCTTGTGACTGTGCCCTTCGGGACACTACATATAACATTGATTTCTTTCTGTGTTTTTCTCTAAGATCTATTAGGCATCAGTAAAATGTGAACACTAAAACTAAACTTTGTAGTTTGGTATCTCTCTGAGCAGCACTATCTACAGAAGTTAAAGTCTTCTGCCTATTAAATCCCTCTGTATATCTCCCAGGATCATACTGTTTCACAGTGGGACCTGCTTCCTGCTACCAACCTCAAAGCACAGCCATTGGGACGCTTTTTTTCACTGATGCAGGTTGCTTATCTTAATTCTCCTCACCTTCGTGGAGCCACAGATAGTACTGCAAGGTCTTCTACACTGTTCTACTGAATCACCTTCATGAGCACTGCACACCCCTCACTCAACAGTTCTACCTATCCTTCAGACTTACACTGTCAGTCTGCACTTCACAAAATAATCAGAATATTTCATCCAGAATTAAATGTAGTTGGTAAGGAAGACAATCAGATCTGCAGCCTCTTCTGGCATTTACAGTTTAATAGACAGAGTAAAACACACATTTGCGCTAAAATGTCCCTTTTACAAACTGCATTTCTGTTGTGGATTATTCCCCCCTAGTGAATATGCAGAGGAACGGCGTAACAGTCATCATTTACTGCTTTAGTCTCCCAATAATCTGGCAGTAGTCCACTTTAAATACTTTCCTGAAAAGTCAGCTTTTACATCTAATGAAGATTTCAGGTTAGAAATTATATATAGGTGGCATGTATCCATACAACTCTCATTTCTAGTCCACAGTGAATTTACATCACCTGTAACTTGCTAAAGCTTTTGTTGTTTGTTTTTGCTCTACTTTCAGAGCAGAAATAGAGTTCAAATTCAACCTTAAACTAAAAATTCTCCACTAAAGTGTGCTGCTTTTGTTTGGGGTAGAGTTAATTTTTTTCACAGTTTGTACTCAACACAGGATTGATAATACAGAGATGTTTTTTTGTTGCTGCTGAGCTCGGCTTTCACAGGCCCAAGACCTTTTCTGCTTCTTGTACATCCACGCTGGCAAGGAATTTGGGGGTGATTGGGAGGCTTGGAGGAGACAAAGCCAGGACAGGTGACCCAAACTGACCGAAGGGATATTCCAGACCACATGACATCATACTCAATATGTAAAATGGAGATGAGAAAGGAAGAAGGGGGATGTTTGGAGTAATGGTGTTTATCTTCCCAAATAACCACTATGTGTGATGGGACCTGCTCTTCTGGAGATAGCTGAACGCCTGCTTGCCAGGGAAGGCAGTGAATTAATTCCTTGGTTTGCTTTGCTTGTATGTGTCACTTTTGCTTTCCCTACTAAAATGTCTTTGTCTAAACCCATGAATTTTCTTCCTTTTACCCTTCTGATTCTCCTCATGGTCCTGCTGCTGGTTAGAGAGTGAGCAAGATTCTGATTGGGGTTTGGTTGCTGGCTGGAGTTAAACAATACCAATAGGGTATTTCTGTATTCCTAATTTGATAGGGCAAGTTCCTGAGTCTCGGTTACTTAGAAGTTCAGCAAACACAGATTTGACATAAACTATCTCATTAGGCAAAAAGTGTAGTTCTGGTCACCTATATTTTTCACCAATACATATCACAGAATCACAGAATACCTGGGGGTTGAAAGGGACCTCCAGAGATCATCTAGTCCATCCCTGCTGCTAAAGCAGGTTCACCTAGAGGAAGTTGCACAGAATCACACCCAGATGGGTTTGGAATGTCTCCAGAAACAGAGACTCCACAACTTCTCTGGACAGCCTGTTCCAGTGCTCTGTCACCCTCACAGCAAAAAAGTATTTTCTCATATTCGGATGGAACTTCCCCTGTTTCAATTTGTGCTCCTTACCCCTTGTCCCGTCCCTGGGCACCACTGAAAATAGTTTTACCCCATCCTCTTGACAGCCTTCTTGAAGGTATTTGTATGCATTGATGAGATCCCCTCTCAGTCCTCTCTTGTCCAGGCAGCTCAATCCCAGTTCTGCATTGGTCCATGGGGTTATTCCTCCCCGAGTGCAGAATCTGCCTTTGCTGAACTTCATTATGCTCCTCTCCACCCAATTCTGCAACCTGTCCAGGTCTCACTGAATGGCAGCACAGCCTCCAGGTGTACTAACCACTTTGTCCTAGTTTTTTATCATCAGCAAATTCACTAAGTGTAAGCTCTGTTCCTTCATCTATGTCACTGATGAATTAGGTTGAAGAAGACTGGACCCAGTGCCAGCTCCTGTGGGACACCATTAGCTGCAGGCCTCCAGCTACAGCCTGTGCTGATGATTTTGACCCTCTGGGACCTGCTATTTAGCCAGCTCTCAATCCACTTCACTGTCCACTTATCTGACCCCCAATTCCTGAGCTTAATTATGATGATGTTATGGAAGACAGTGTCAAAAGCCTAGCTGAATTCAAGGTATACTGCTCTCTTTTCATCTACCCAGTCATTCCATCATAGAAGGCTATCAGGCTTGTCAGCCATGATTTTCCCTTGATTAATCCATGTTGGCAGCTCCTGGTAATCTTTTCCTCCATGTGCTTAGAGATAACATCCAGGATGAACCTTTCCATCACCATTTCAGGGTCTGAGGTGGCCTGAGTCCTCCTTACTGGCCTGGGTCATCCTTATTCCCTTTCTGAAGGCTGAAGTGACTTTGGCTTTCCTCCAGCCCTCAGGCAACTCTCCGGTTCTCCATGACCTTTCAAAGATAGAGAGTGTCTTAGCAATAATATTTACCAGGGCCCTCAGCACTCATTGTGGGTATCAATTTTGCCTAAATTATCTCTAACCCGTGTTCTTCTAATACAGAATAATTCTCTATTTTATAGAATATGTGTGACATTGGAGGTATGTGTGCCAACAGGCACTGTGAAGTACAAGGCCATCAAAGGTAATGTCTTCCCAGATATTTGAAAGTGTGTATGAATTGATGTAGGAGAACAGCATTATGATATTCATGCTGAATAATACTTAGAAATGAGATGTCATAACCCCTTGAGAGTGGCCTTAATCTTTTAATTAGAATGCATAACAATTTGATCTTCTAGAATGACTTCTCAGGTGCCAAGGAAACCTATGCCACAAGACAGTCATGTTAGAAAGTCTCTTCTGTCCTGATGTAACCAACCAGTTAGACTATTAAACCATCTGTGAGATGGTTTAATTCTGCAATTTAAATTAACAAAGTGTAAGTAATTTATAATGAAAATTAAAACATTACATTTCAAGCTATTCTTGTAGAGTATCAAGTGGTATAGGATGCTAATCCTTCACATAGAAACACAGAATTTTAAAATTAATTTTCAGCTTTGTTTTCAGTCACCTGTTGGCACTTAAATATTTAGTTGCCTGAATGAACATACTCCTTCCATATACAAATGAAGTTTTTAAAAAAAAAAGTAGGCAAGCTGATTCAAATGATAAAAAATTGTCAAAAGACAGTACGCTTTCTGACTTCAAGGTTCAAGTCACTCAAACTGTCAAGGCTAGAGCAAAAGATAAAGAAATCTACAAAAGGTTACATTGTGATAAATTCAGGAAAAAATATGCAGATTGCAGACTATCACTGACAATAAAACTATTCCTTTTTTAGTACTTTAAAAAAATTCTCAGACTGAAAGACATTAAAGCAGAAGTGAGCAGCAGAAGTTAAATTTATGTGTGGAAAATTGAGACATGAATATTGGAGTAGTTTGAATCCACTAGTATTTTATTTACTTTGACTTGCATTGGAAATGTAAGGTCTTCCAAAACAGTGAAATTACTTTTCTCTGTGCAGCCTAACATGGAAAGGCATCAATTTCTGTAATTAACTTCTAACAAGATTTGAGTTTCTTATGATCAGTGTCACTCGTGTTAATGCAAATTATATAAAAATATTATCTTCCTTCTCAAGGAATCATAAGGAGTTACATATCATGTGTCCTACAGGATATCACTCCTGAAATTTTATTCCTCCTTACAAAGTCAAATGCAGTGAGGTTTGTCAGGTCTTCTGCTCTGAGCTGGATATTGTCTGTGATGCTAGAAGGTCTGGCAACACAGGGTGGAATTTGAAAAGCTATGGATTCTCTTGAAAGGCTGAGTGAATTGGGATTGTTAAGCCTGGAAAAGAGAATACTTCAGAAGTGACCTACATGTGGTCCTCCAATACCTGAAGGGAGCCTACAAGAAAGACGGTGAGAAATTTTTACAAGGGCATGTACAAATCATATCCTTACAGGACAAGCAGCAGCAGTTTAGATTAGATATTATAAGAAATTCTTTACTGTGAGAGTGGTGACGCACAGGAGCAGAATGTCCAGAGAAGTTATGCCTGTCCCATCCCTGGATTTGTTCAAGGCCAGGTTGGATGGCGCTCTGAGGAACTTGGTGTAGCGGAAGGTGTCCCTGCCCCTGTCAGGGGGGGTTGGAACTAGGTGACCTTTAAGGTCTCTTCCAAGCCATTCTGTGATTCTATGATTTGTGCTATTTAGAAGGATACAAAAAACAAGCCCTTAGCCCCAAAATCCAATCCGTTGTATTTCCTTGAGAACCTCTTTTTTTTTTTGTTTTTGTGAAGAGCTGTATGTGTATGAGCCTTTCCTTGAGATATGAACATCTAAATCCATCTATAAGCAAATCTACACCCTTGGAATATCTTCACTTCTATCCTATCTACACAAAGACTCTTAAATGTCCAAGCACTTCCCTTGATCTCCTCAGCATAACAATGCAGAGGAGATCATGTACAATTAATGGACTGGCCACATGATGAAGATATAAACAGGTACATCATAGACTATAACTGCACATTGCCTGTGCCAATGCAAATGCAAATTTATACTTTTGAACATTAGTCCTCGCAGGAAAGGTTAGGACTTACAGCTCAAAGATCCATCCCTGCTTCTCATTTGCATATACAGTTACCTTAATCAGTTATCCATCCCTGCGTATAATCATGTTTATTTTGCTTATCATGTTCCTGGATTTGCTGCTGAAGAAATAATGAGATCAAGGAGCCCTTCTTCAAAGAAGAAATCATGCCTTGTCTCATCATAAAATGCACACCATATCTGCGGTGTATTCAATCAATAAAAATAATCTAAAAGCAGGAACCAGGAACAAACTAATTTTTTTTTTTTTCTGAAAAATGATCATAAAACATCATTTGGGCTGTAGCCAGTTTGACATAAGGACTCCTCCCTACATTTGTGGGTTTCTTGGCATAAAGAGTTTCTGTTGTTCTTCCTAATCAGGGATGACCTTCAAAGGGACAGCTGCTGATATATCCTGTCATGATACCTTTGCATCAACTACACACAGCATAGCTAATTTAAGATTCATATGGCATTTGTAAAAGCCTATAATTTGGTACTTATCATCCCCTTCATATATATTTGACTTTACTTGCTTCACCACTCTTCCACATTTAGAAACTGTGTTCTTGTCTGAATAAATAAGTCTGCTAAGAGCATCTATTAAGTACTGGTATCCCCAGGGTCTGAAACACTTTTATTTTTTTCCCTTCCATCTTTTGCCTGGTGAAGTTGAGCTATAAAGCATATAGCAGAGAGGAGAAGGGTTGCCTTAGTAACGAGGCAGACCCAATCAGCTGCACAGGCTCCCTTGAGACAATCTAATTTGTGCAGCAGAAAGGGGCTAGGACAGGTGGCTAAATTAATGTGCTAGACAGCTTAAAATATTACACACACACACACACACACACGCACGAATGCATACACAAAATCTCTCTGTGTACTTATACTTGAATGCAATTATCTTCCACGTTTTGCAAAATAAACAGCATCTGGATAGCTCAGCCCTGTGAAACCCTTGAAGTAGTGGAGATGCTGCAACAGTGGAGGAGGCGAGGCAGGGTGGGAGGGAGCAGGGCTCCCTCCCCGCAGTCCTGCCGGATCTGCAGCCGCTCCGGGGAGGGGGAAAGGACTCCTCCCAGCAAGCACAGGCTGGAAAAGGGGTGTGAATATGTGCCCTCCCCTCTTTACTGGGGCTTATGACCTCCCTCTTGGTGATAGCGTGATCTGTTGTGTTGCTCCCCTGATTCCACAGGGTGCTGGAGCTCTCTCCTCCTGACACTTTCTGTACCATTTCACAAGGCTTTCTCTCTCCATGCCCTCGACTCTAATTTAAAGTGAACTTCCACCCTTTGTCCACAGTTTTTAAATACAGATTTGAAAACATTTCATATTCTCATCAGTGCCTGCTGTGTGAGGATTCAGCCACAGTACAAAAATTTGCATCAGTTTGGATGCATATCACACACCAGCTTCTAGCTCTTACAAACACAATCTCAAATAATTTCTTTTTGCAGCATCTCCAGATTGAATTTAGCCACGCACAGAGAAAACCAGGAATTCTGAGCCCAGTCTTTGACATCTGCAGTACACATGAAAGTGGCATATGCACAGAAGTGTCCAGCAACAAACTGGGCTTCAGAAAGAATGTATTATTACAGTGGAAGGATCCATTCCTAATTTCTTTCTAATGTGAATAATGTACTCCCCATATAGCTGATTATGAGACATCTGACGATAGTTACTAGTAGATATACAGTCATTGTATTGTTTCTCTACTATAACACCTCAGCCAGAAATGTCATGGGAACTGCCTCTTCATGCCAGGCACGTGTATATCCCTGTATGACATTGTAAGCTCAATTCAGTCAGGAGTCCTCTCCCCCTTTTTGCCTGCATCTTGAGCAGATGAAATTTTTTGCTGGCACCTACCAGAGTACTTTAATCTCAGGCTGTATGGCTCCTTTACCCAGCGAGGCCCTTCTTATCCACTTACATCAGACTAAAAGTGAAGGGCTCTGAATACTGAGATCAAGCAGGCTATAAGGAAAACTGAGGCATGAGATAAAATGATATCCAAGCCCCATGGGGAAAAAAAAAGACTGAAAATACTGACATACAAACCATAATAAATAAAAGGCTTGAAAGTGTCATGGGATTTGTTTTTCTTTTTCTGAGTATGTGTGTTGTCTAGAGGGTGTGCCTTACGAGATTATTAGTATGATATTTTTTCCCCCCCCATGATTTGCCACAACAGAAAAGAATAGCTGTCTATGCTGCACTGACAAGCTATCTCAGTGAGGTGTGGAGAGTTACATAAGATTTGGCTAGAAATCAGAAACCAGAGTGTGTGACAGCCATGTAATGAAATGGAAGTCCCAAATGAAAGCAGGACCAATTTTTGCTTGTTTTTTTCCAGTGTCTACCAAAATAAAGATATTGCATAGGTCTGGGTCTAAAGGATACATCCAGTAGCATATAGAAAACTCATCCTGGAGCAAGGGTCTCCTGAGGCTGAGATTAATGCCCTTGTTGCTGCCTCTCACATGTTGCTGATACAAAGACATTTCAACTTTACATCCTTTTTCACAATTAACAAAAAGAGCCATGGAGATCTTTCCTGGAAGGATAATTTTTTGCTCAGAAGAACACACCATAGGTTAACAGGAAGTGAAAGTTTTCTAAAGTACAGATTGTAGGAGTTACTCTCACTAAAGGTTTTGGGAAAGGTGTTAATGAGATACTCAGTTATATCTAAAAGACTGGCTAGTTAAGTATTTTGCTAGCAATATTGGGCAAATCTGGAACCTTGATGACACAAAAAGTATCTTCCAAGGATGTTGAGATAGATATCTGATTAGGCAAAGTCTTTTTGAAATAAATGTCAAGTGCACATCACAATATAACACCAGGCATGTAAGAAAGAAACCATTACAAGTCGAAGACAAGAATAAAATCTGGTAGCTAATGAAAATTGTTGTGTGTTTGTAAATTATGCATTTACAAAGAAAAATTTAGTATCAATTATTTAAAATATGTATAATTAAAATATATATATTCACACCCCCTCAAAACCTGTGACTGCACTATCAACCTTTATCACCAAACTCCATGTGATCAGCAGACACTTAAAGACATTAAATCAAAGCAAGAAGGTCTTTCCCACTATTTTAAAAGCCTTGGCCTGATGTAGGATATTTTGGCCGCAGACTTGTTGGACAATCTGGGGGTTTATTTAGTAGTGTCCCATCCCTCACTAACTTTTAGAGCACCAACATACGTGAAAGGAATTATGAGGAGGTTCTGTTGTATCTCCAGATGAATATCTATTAATTAACAAATGAAGGTGTATCACACCACATTCATACAAAAAGGAGAAGTGCCACTGTTTAAATTACAAAGATTTCTCTGTCAAGAATGAACACTCAGGTAAACACTCAGGAGAGATTTGTGTCACCTAACCTAGACCTTTACATTTGAGTTCACCTTCTATTCACTCTCCTTCTATTGTAGTCAGTGACAGAAAAGAAGAACTAATTAGGCAAAACTCATTTAATTACGGGGAATTTGCTGAAGTTCAGATGAAAAATTAATAGGTCCTAGAAATACTCTTTTTTTCTGCATTGACTGAAAAAACATAGGTAACTTCTTAAGATAGATACAGCTACTCTGTAAATATTTAATATTTGTTGAGACCAAATTCCATCTCTCATGTTTCTGTTTGATCTCTCAGGGAAGAGAATCTTAGGGTCTACCCTGAGCAAACAGTTTCTAGTTGGCATTGGATTAACATAAATTTCAGAGATGCTTCCCTCCCCCATCCTACATCTGGCATCTGAGAATTTGACCAAGCATAATTTAAATGCATGCTGTGCAAGAGGGGAGGGAAATAGAAAACATTTCCGAGTAAAAAAACAAACCACATCAGTTTTGCGATTAGTGTGTCTGCATTTATCATTTTCTGTAAAGCTGTTCAGAGATGAGACTCCTAACAGAGCCAATACAAGCTCAGTTGGCTGATTATATGTAGTGATAGGGAAAAATAAGGACTACTCAATTGGAAAACAGAAGTCTGGAGTATTACATGAGCACTACCTTTCTACCATTGTGAAGAAAATTGTCACCATAAAGAAATACATTATGGTCATTTCTGTCTCTTCTCACAGCGCTGATTTAGAGCCCCCAGCTGAGAAGGCAGCTGTGAAGAACAAGTGACTCGTGAGCACGGCAGGAGCCCTCTACTCTAATGCTGCTCAAAGTAATTAATGTTTTCTTTCTGTTGTCCTTATCACTGCCAGTTATGTGTATTTTCCTTGGTAGGTGCACAAAGACTGGATTCATTTGGCCTTGCAGAAGTGAAAGCCAAGGTCTCCTGTTTGTTCATATATTTGCAGATAATATTCAGGGTGAGACAGTAGCTAGATTTTAGCCACCCAATCTTCTGAAGACGCTTTATTAGATCTTGCCCTATCAAGGGTGGACAAGGGAACAAAACCCCAGCATTTATTGCATTCCTGCTGGTGCTAGTCACTATATTAAGGCTGCAATGTATTTTCCATGCTACATCCATGTTTCCAAATGGTATTGGAACATGAATATTAAGAAAATACAATTCTAGTACACAAGCTTCATATGTAAAATATGTTGTATACTTAAAATGCTAGGATAAAGTTTCTTTAAGAATATATGATTAGTTAGCAGATAAGTACAAAATGGAACTGTGTTGCTTAAACCAGGTTCTTACCTTATCCTCTGGCAAAATCAGTCCCTGAGGGAAGCACTCAAATGACATTAGAAATCAGAATGATATGACCAAATGAAATTTGCACTGCTGATTGTTTCAAGGTAGGTGGAAACAAGTATGATATCAGAGTACTAGTGCTGATATGTAAATAATTCTCCCTGAGATTATATGATTTATTAAGCTTGGAAAATAAACAGAAGTGGACAGAGGTAATTAAACATTCCTCTTAAAATAATAGCAGACCCAAACTAGTATATTTTCCTTTATCCAAGTAAACTGACCAAAATCTGCAAAAGATGCAGAAAAAGAGTAATATCCCAATAATTCTATCCCATACTGGGGTAATTGGGAAGAAAAATGAGATGACAGATGGGTAGAAAACCCAAAAGAGTAAGGAATGGCGACGATCATTAGTACAAGCTATCACTGCCTTATTAAATCCCATTTAATGCTGAAGTTTATTCAAGGAGAAAGCCACCCTATTCTAAGAGATTGTCACTGTTTAGATATCCATGACAAGCCAATACAGCACATTGCAGCTTCTCCTCTGACACATTCAAATAAGATCATTCTTGAGTCAAGTCAGAATTTTGCTGCAGCTAACCTCTTTTTATTTCCTTTTTTTTCTCCAAGAGGTGATTTTCTGGTCAGTCATCACCAGTTTGTTCTGTGAGTTTGGTCTCAGTATCTGAAACTCAGCTATGTCAGATCTCACTGTGCACCCCTGTACTGAGTACTCAGATAAACTACTCACTCAATATTGTCAATTCTAACTGTAGTGGCAGCCCAGTAATCTTAATGAAAAACTACATAATTATTGTGGGAGCAGACCCTAATAGGGAAAAAAATGCCAGCCACAGGACAGATGTAATCCAGCAATGTTTCCCACTTTCCATCTCAAAAGCTGAAGTTAGATCCCTTTAAATCTCCTCAGTTCATATTGTTATAGTAAGAGATGGGAATAAAAAGCGATTCAGCTTCTGTACTCTGAAAGCATTGCCACTTCTTTCTGGTAAATGAGCACTGAGTCAGATGGTTGCTTCCTTCCTGCTTAAGGTTTCTCTCCAACAAGGCAGAAAATTCCACCATTTCCAATAACATGATGTCCCAACCACAGCAATCATTCCCTTTTTAAAAAAAATTATTTCGTCCACACCTTAGCCAAACACAGTTTCTACTCTGATGTTTACTAAATAGAAACAAAGTGTAGGCAGTTGCTATTTTTGCTTGCTGTGTAGGACAGATTGACTTTATGCCTTTTGAAAGGTGCTAGAAGCATTTGTGCAAGAGGACATTATAATGCTATTTGCCATCAAAAGCTCTCTGCAGTCCTACTCAAACACAAAATACTATACTCAAATATGAGAATATAGAGACCACTCAAGGATGGAAAAAATCAGTGAAGCAGGCAATATACAGAACAGAAGTTTCTGAGAACTTAAAATCTGTGTTCACACAATATTTACAGTTGGAAGAAAGAAGAAGAAACAGGTAAAGGGAAAGAGAGAAAGACATCTGGCCCAAGTGGTAATGACGGGGTCAAGTATGTGTTCATTGGTAATCAGTGACTCTGTAGCATGACAGGTGATGTAAGTCAATGTGTTATGAACAAAAAGCAAAAAATCTTAAGTACATTGTATAGAGAATGTTTTTGTTTCCATATCATTGTGATTTAAAAGATTTTACATCTTTAGTGCCCTGAAAATGTCTCTTAAAATAATTAAATCCAGCACTGGATGAGATAATTACTCCAGTCACTGGCTGCAAGATTTGATTGATGGTGTGAGCCTGACAAATGACAAATGTGTCACAAGTCATAATTGTGAAAGTTGGTGGGTGTATTTTTTTGTATCCTTAATGTTCAAGGCATGGTCACCACTCAATACCACAGAGTTCTGCTTAAATTTATGTTGTTTCCAGTCTTACTACAGTTTTGGAGGGCAACCAGATTTGAAAAATGTGCCCTTATTTAGGCACACTGAGAATCACCAGGCCTTGCAGCCTCCAAATCATCTAACTTTATGCAAGCAAAGTACAAGAAGGAGGGAGTCCTGGAGTTCAGATTTTAGACTTTCCAGTCTAGGGTTTGAACACAAAGAGTAGTGTCATTTAGCTATTGATCCTTCCCAAAATGCTGAGCTGGAAAAATACACACCATCAAAACAGAGAAGGTGAGACTATATCTTCAAGTCTGATGTTAACCGAAATGGATTATTCTCCAGAACACAAAAGATTTTTTTTATTATGTCGAATATATAGAATATCTTTACATTTAATAAGATTTGTTAGATTGAGAAGGGCTCCTATACCATGATTACATTAGTGGTTTTTATGTGGGTATTCTTATATGATCTTCTCAGAAGACTCAATTAAAAAAAAAAAAAAAATAGACTGAATTGGGCCCAGTATTTTTCTGTGTAATTTTTTATTGGCATTCCCACTTGTCAGAGACTGAAATTTTATAGTTTATGACTTAAACATTTTCATGAAAGACTTTTGCCTATTATAGCAGAACTGTATTACAAAAGCTACAGAGGATACCACACACCCTGAATAGGCCTTTGGAGTGAGGCCCTGGACCATTCGCTGATGAAGGTAAAATAAAATAACAACTCAGGGATGGAGATGTTTACAAAGCACAAGCCTCACACCTTCAGAGAGGAGACCACAGCTGCCAGATACCAGGGCTATCAGCTGTCATCCTCGAACAGACCCCCAAAGGGTGGAGGGAGAGTGGCTTTGGATGTGTGTTGGAAAATGTCAGGTCCGAGGCAGTGACCGCCCATCCTCCGCTGTGCAGAGAAGCCCAGCTGAGGGGCCTTTCTCCCGAGGGGAAGCTTATTCACAACAGAGGGGGTGACATCAAAGGCTCCCCAAAGGGGTCCCCAGACCCTGCACCAGAGCAATGTAGCATGATGCAACAGATCCTCAGTGCTGCAAGGGACAGTGTAGTGTCAAACTGGCCCCTTGCCAGGGAGACACCTGGGTGTTCCCACCTGGCCCAAAGTGTATATTAATCCACGGAATTCTGTGCTCTTTGGAGTGTTGCGGTGTGGCGTGGAGTGGCCACGGCAGGAGAACCTCACCACCAAGAAGAGCAGATGGAGGGGAGCAACGAGACATTGTTGGGACCCTTGGATGGATGATATGCTTCCACCTAACCCCCCTGTCACACTCCCACAGTCCCCCTGACCCCATACACACTTCTTTCTTTCTTTCTTTCTTTCTTTCTTTCTTTCTTTCTTTCTTTCTTTCTTTCTTTCTTTCTTTCTTTCTTTCTTTCTTTCTTTCTTTCTTTCTTTCTTTCTTTCTTTCTTTCTTTCTTTCTTTCTTTCTTTCTTTCTTTCTTTCTTTCTTTCTTTCTTTCTTTCTTTCTTTCTTTCTTTTTCTTTCTCTCTGCCTCTTTTACTATTAAATAAAATACAGCAAATTTTGGCACCAACATCTAACCTCGTTTGGTTTTAATCTTATTTTTGGGTGCATTTTGAACCTTCTAAGTTCTTTCCAGTTTTATACTCAGAGATTTAGCTTTCTTTGCCTTTCTGTGATTAAACCAGATCATAACAACACTCTTTTCTTACATTTCTTTGTGTGCTGGAAGTTAGTTTTTCTGAAACACTGAATATACTTCCACCTGGTTGGATGATTTAGGTTTTTTTGTTGTTGTTGTTGGTTTTGTTTGTTTGTTTTGTTTGTTTGGGGTTGTTTCTTTTTTTTGTTAGTTTTTTTGGTGGTCCTTTTTGGTGTTTTTTTTAAGAAAATAGTTATAATTAAAAAAAAAATAAAAGCCTAGTCACAACACAGTGTAGGAAGGAGTGAGTTACTACAATGTGCAGCGCTTGATAAAATAGGGAACTTGTATTCCTCTCAGGTCCCAATTCCATAAAGCACCTTACAAAGTGACAAAAAAATATGAAGGCAGGAAATGAATGTTAGTAATTTCACTAGTAAAACCTTAGCCAATTTGTATACATAGAAGTGATGAATGATTTTAACCAAAACAAACGAGGCTTTCCAGACTATTTTGTGTTTTATCTACACATCAACACTACAAATAGCTGCTCATTAAGGCTGTCAAACATCTACAAACAGAATTGAACATCAAATCTATAATTTTTGTCCCTACCCTGACTCACCCCAACCTCCTTATATCTAAGTGCTTCCTAAGCCTTGCAAAGCAGAACTTGGTTGGGTGCCATTTGAGGCTTTGCTTGCCGTGGGGCACAGTTTATAATCAGAAGGAAAAGAGAGAAGCAAAGGTGTATAAAGTACACCACAGCTTCCTCAGTGATCAGAGGCAGAAGCTGGCCAGCAAAGGGAACCGTGGACAAGCCGCAGAAGAGGGCTTGCCTTCAAACCACGTATACACAAGCTGCAGCCACACTGCCAAGTGGGTAGCAGCAGCTCAGGCAACTGTAGTTGAGACCTGAGCAGAATTAGTAAGCTTTACTCAATCTTGGACTTTACTGACTCTTGGAAATAATCACATCAGTGTAGAGCTAAAACATGTGGACAGTGTGAACCACAGCCATAGAGTCTGGCTGTGTTAGACCCTGTGTATGCTTTGTCACTGCCACGGAGAGAAGAAACAAGATTCCCACCTTCAGTTATCCCCAACAACCCCAGCATGCCCAGCAAGAGGACGTCCCTGCACAGTAATATGAATGTCAAGAAATGATGTTGGCAGAAGCTAATCTCTGACACTGGGACAAGGCAATGTAAATCACTGTAGATTGGCAGTATGAAAGCAGGAGGAAAATATTGTAGCCCTCAGAAGCTGGAGGGAAGAAGTTGCAATTAGAACTCACAAGGGTTCCCAGTAAACACTGAGTCCTCATATTCAAAGATTCAAAGATGGGTGATGGCTGCCCTGAACAAAGGAAAAATTGTGCTGGAAAATCTCAAAAGGATATAAAACAGCTTCTTAGCTCATCATGTAATTTCTCCCATCCAACTGATGGCAATATTATGACAATAATTGCATGTCTGTTTGACAACCGTACACTTCCAGTCTCTTTAATGGACCTCTGTGTTTTCAAAATATCCCTAAATGATACAGTTTTTAATGAGCTACACAGCTGCAGGCTGGATACTAATTTACGATAGAAACAGTGCTATCACACTCTTCTTTCCTCTTGGTAGTGTTGTAACATGAGTTTGAGGTAAGCACTTAAAAAAGATCATTTCAAAATATTTTCACCTGATATCGGATGGTGTTTTTTTTGGTCCATGAAATCCTGACTTCTACTTATTTTCAGTTTTGCTGATAAATGAACAGAATTGCAGTTATGAATAAGGATTTTATTTTTCTTTTCAGATCTATGTGTGCCTTTACAGATAGCACAGATAAATGTGCATGAGACCAATGTTATTAGAGAGGTTCTGTTTTCATTAAAGACATTACTTTCAGAGACACAGTCATCTAACACTTCCTTATTTTGATACTTGTGGATACAAAATAATCTAATAAAAACCATGAAAACCCTGAATGCTGTTTGTATTCAGATTACTAATAAGATCAAAATGGTTCTCATTATCTCAGTCATGTTAAGACCTTACCCAAGGATGAGAGGCTGCAAAATATTACTGGTCTCTTAGAACTTCCATTGTCTCATCCATTTCTTTCACTGCTGGCAAACTATGAAAGCAATTTTAGGAAACCAGGGGGCACAAAAAGTTTGTAAGTCTTCTCCAGCCATTTTGAAAAGGAATGATGACATACACTATCAAAGTACACAGCTCAAGTATTTTGAGGTTAGGACTATTACCTCTTTTTAATTTATAAGAAAAAAAAAACAAAAAAACACCAAAATTCATTGTAGACACAGCATTCCTTCAGTGCATCACTACAAATAAGTCTTTAATATGTAATGCTTATGACTTCACTACCACAAAAACTGAAATCTAGCTTGTGATGCACAACAGCAACAATTTTAATTCTCATTACGTATAGAATTCCAGAAGTCTTGGGACAGTTTTTCACAGTTATATTTTAACACACAGTCAAAAATAAACCTAGCCCTTCTTATTCTTCAGCTATTAAACACTTCACCAAACATAGGAGACCGAATACCATATAACCAATTTTCACAATTCTCACCATTTCAGCTATAATATATTCCAGTTTATTAAGCATTCTTATGCTGAAGGTTCTTCGTATCTGCTAGCAAGATTATCCTTGATCTGCAGGCAATTGGAAACTTCTCTAAAACTAAATGTCATGTTGGCTAACTGGGAGAAGTAATTAAACCTTTTTTTGTAAAGAGGAGAGCTGGAACAAAAGAATTCATTGTTCAGTCACTGGACCACATGGGAAAGTCTGAACAAATGCTAATTAACCCAGAGAAAATAGATGCTTCGTTGGTTCACAGATTGATTGAGATGAATTTTGGAGCCTGACAAAACCAGAAAGTTTATGTCTTCCTCAGTTATAAACTGATCTGGATTAAGTGTTTACCTCTCCTTGGGGTATTTCCATGCACTTTGAGGTTATTGCCCTCCAAACCCTTGCATAAATATTTTTCTGAATACTCTTTAGCCCAAATTCGTTCCACTGAGATGAATTAAGAAGACATCAAATCAAATGCATGGAGAATGCTTTGATGAGAAGCAGAGGGTAATAATTAGTTAACTCAGGTTAGCAGCAGCCAGGTAAATTTTATTTCATGCAAGTATTGATGGAAAAACAGAGAGTTACTGGCAGCTGGGAGGAAATCAGAGATCCTGTGATCCTGGAGAGATTCAAAACCAAATCTGGACTTCTTAGCGAGGAAACTGTTCAAGAGAGCCAAAACTGTGAGCATACCCTGTGAAACGAGAAAATAAATAAACTTATCTCGCTACCATGCTCAACTTCCCCAAGGAAAGCAATTTAGCAAGACATTCCCCATTTCCCCTCAATTGCATAATAACCTAAGAAGCAACAACAAGGTTAAGCTTCAGCTAGAGAAGTTCTTATTTTGTTCTTGAGGAACATATTTTGGTTTTTGGAAGGGTATAATTTACATTCTTCTTCATGTGGGCTCACCTTTAAAAATGCTTAGAAAATACCTGTACTTAAATATTTGGTAGGATATCTGCCTAATGGTTTCCAAAGAAAAGTGTGCCTACAAATATTCTACAAGCTTTTACTGATAACACAGAGATTAAACACTTTGTTTTAGCTTGAGTTACAGCCATCTCCAAAGTAAACACAGCAAATGGTAACAGCCCACAATGGCTTGGAGTAGGAAGTGAAAAATATCTACTAAGAATTGCAAAAGGAAGCACAATGGCAGAAATGTTACTAAAACATATAGCTGGGGGGGATGGGATGGGGTGGGGTGGGTGTGGTGTTGTTTTATTTTGTTTTGGGTTTTTTTTGATATTTAACATTGTCAGCTTAAGAAATCAATAGAAGGGGAAAGGAAGATAAGTAGATCAAAAAAGGCACTTAAATGGTATGGATTTCAAAGTGTACCTTATAGAAGTAGACCTATACATTTTCTGTCATTGGAAAGGGGCTACAAAAGAAACAACAAGAATATCAAATAGTCTGCCTAAAATCTGATTAATGAAAATAGTGAAAATACTATAAATTTGAGAAATTCATGGCTATTTATTTCACTTCATTAATCCACTTTGCAAAATTTGAGCATTGAAAAACCTTTTAAAGTTGTGCAACATTTTAAAAAGTACTTGAAGGTTTTGGAATTTGCTTATCACTAAAGTTGAGTGTTAAAGAACTGAGATTGTAAATACTTGCTATTTTATTACTGACAGTTATGCTGAGCATTGTTTCAAAGTTGATAAAACAAGATCTGCTTCAACAGAAGAGGAATTTTATGTGTAAGTGGTACGCATTTGGAAAACATTTTTCACAGTTTCATTTGCCTCTCTTTTTCTTCAGTGAATGTTAATTTCCAAGATAAAGACTTGGTGCTTTCCAAAAGAATGGTGTGGATTTATTCTTGTCAATATTTTTAGCATGTATTTCACCACAGAAATGTTGCTTCCTAGTAATTTTAACAGAGAA
>WAAG01045203.1:1394-37952 GCA_013390105.1 Tichodroma muraria
TCCTTGTAGACTCGATAGGAACAATGGATATACCTGTGATGAGGAGAGAGAAGAGGGGGAAACCTGTAGGAAGAGGAGGTCTCATGTCTTGCTGGCATCATTCCATTAGCTTGGATTCCAGGCACCTCTGCTCTCCACTTCTGAAAGCTGGGTGAGCCTTTCTGGAAAGATGGAAGAGGTGCTGAGGTCCTGGCTCCAGTGCAGGCACTTTTCTCTCATCTCCGGGATCCGTCAACATTAATTGAGATTCAAGATAATAGTTTCTCCATCTCTTTGTTCTTTCCCCTAAACCTGGGAATCTTACTGACTCCTCTGTTGTCAGGAGCATCGACCCATGCTTTAATTTTTCCATCAACTTTTGGAAAAATGCAGATATCAGCATACTTGTGTTTTTAATATTTATTGAGAATTTACCAAGCAGCCTCTATACCTTGGGTTTGTGCCAACTCTCTCTGCTGGGGTAGTGTCTGCCTTGCACAGAGAAGGTTACTTATGGTTTCCTTTATTTGCTACTGCTGCATTTGTCTAGTTCTCCCTTAAAAAGACACAGGAGGTGAGTGCTGGCTGCTATCTTTATTTTCTGACTCTCTTCCAGAATTCATGAGGAAATGCTCCTGAATAAAGCCAAAAAAATTTTACACCTCTTTTCCCCTTCCTGTCATTAGAAGGTTCTCTCTCTTTTCCCCCCTCTTTTCACATTTAGGCCCTGATGGATTGGGCAGACTTCTTGCTCTGTGGTCATTGATTCTACTAATTGTCAAAAACTATTCCAGAAATGAGACAGAAGAGATTTTGCACTCTGAGGCCATCTCGAAACTTGGAAGCATAAAGGCTCTGCTGTTCCAGACTCTCTTCAACACACAGTTAATTTTGGAATGAAAAGTCTCACAGATATAGAGTCTGCAAACAATCTGAAATATGGAAACCATATCTTGCCTTTTTATTTTTTCCCTTGTTCTGTGATGTAGGTGCATCCTGCTCCTTTTCTCCCCAGAAGCAAGGCAAGTATTGTTGTGAAGGTGTGAGTGCAGTGGGGAGTTTGCTTTCACGAGTCTGCTGTTACTGAGCAGTCCCTTGCCTTGAGCAGTTTGGGCCATAGGATCCTTCCTGATCTTCTGGCTTTTGTCTAAGAGCAGTCACTGAAGTTGTTATTTTTGTATTTTGCATTTATTACCTCTCTCTCTTTTTTGCTCACTCAGAAGTGCTCTATAAATTTTTTAGGTCTGTTGTATTTGCTGAGTTTGTCCAGGCTTTGAAGAAGCTTGGACTAGCAGAAGAACATACAAAATTGGTGTTGTCCAGTTCTACAAACATCTGAGCAATTGACAGTGTCATAACAGACCCTGGAGATGACAGCAAGGATAGCTCAGTGCAGCTCCCTCCTCACCATTTTCACGAGCTCTCATAGTTAACACCTCCAGACTCCTTCCCTTCCTTCTCCAAAGAGCTGTAGGAAGTTCACATGTTCCCTGACTTGTTTTTGGCTCTGGTGTCAAAACACTATTCTGAAAAATTCCCATTGAACTTGTTTGGGTGCTGAAGGTGGTAAGTTTAAAAATAAATAAAAGCTCCATGCGGGTCTCATTCTGCTCCCAGCCCTGGCAGAGGAATTTGTAGTGGCTTCGGTGGGAACAGGATTAGACCTCACAGAAGTGCCTTTAACGTTCCTGCCCTTGGGCAGCCTGGGTGGATACTTTTGCAGCACAGAGGATGAACTGTGTGTGCTCACAGGCTCTTCCATATAATTGAGGAGTGTGCTCACGTCTCTGGGATGTTTGCAGATGGAGCAAAGGAATGCAGTTACCTGTGGGACAGAGGGTGGGCAGTGGAGCCCTGTGTTGGTGCTGCAGGCTCTTCATCCCTGAGTTCATAGATATTTGGCTTTTCTGGGAGCTGTTGGCTGCTGGTTGGTTTTCCTGTATTTCGAAGCAAATGCTGAAAACTTGCCTGGAGCTCTCTGCTCAGATCAGCTGCCCATATGTACTACAGCAGCAGGTTTTACAGGCTGTCTGCCCTGGGAATTGAAGAACAGAAAAAGAAAAGAAAATCAATGTATTTTCTTTTAATGCTATTTTTATCTCCTTAGAAAAAGACTGTGAATGGGACTAGCCAATAAATGAGATTTCAGTGCTCGTGTATGGGTCCGGTTCATGCCTTCCTCATGCACGTGTGCATTGTTTCTATATTTTTCTTTCTCCCATTGGGGCTTTGGTTTGTTATCTGAAAAACAGAAATATCTGATTTGAAATATCAGTATTAGGTTCTGGGAACTCCTTGCTACTTCCAGTAGAGGGAACCACATAAACTGGGGTGGCTGGGTGGAGGTGATACTACAGGCTTCTGGTGTCTGCAAAGAGCAGTGCATCCTCTATTTTGGGCTGCTTTGAAGGATGTTATTTGCAACAAATCCCAGAATTTTTGTTGACTCATGACTTATATTTTGGTTTTATTCAGCAATTTTTTTGTCCTTTGAGGGCTCCAGCAGCTGAAACAGCATCATCTTACCACACGGCAGTTTCAGCTGAGCCCGGTGTTTGAAATGGCAACACTGCTAAATGTTTGTGACTTGTTTTTAGAACACCATTTCAGCTGCCAGTTTCCTTGAGAAAGCAAAAACAATATGAAAAGCAAGAAATGCAAATAAAGGAGAGGCTTTAAAATACTTCTGATGTAGAAAAAAACCCAAACCTAAACCAAAAACAAAACAAACCAGAAAACATTCAGAAGACATGCTAAATTTAGCAGACTTTCTTGAATAGGAAAGTGACATCCAAACAAATAGGCATGTTCCTTGATTCCCTTCACCATTTCTCTAGCCTATACATAAACTCATTGATTAAATTCTCTCTTAATGAGCTGTTTCCAAAAATTTTGCTTTTCCAGTAATAAGAGACTTGGGTGCTCCCAGAAGTATAGCTGCCACATGGTGAAGGTAGATATAGAGGAGGATGAGAGTTCCCCAAAACTCTGCTTCCTGACAAAGTGGTGAATAAACTGCAGTGCTACCATTAATTTTTCCAAGCAGAGGGTAGGATTTAGGACACCAGGAATAATTGCTTTGAGGGGGTGATCTGTGCACCCAGGAAAGCTGTCGTTTCTGCTGGAATTATTTTATTAATGCATATGTTTGTGCATGCCTGTGTGTGTATGCAGATATTGTTATGGATCATTTTACAACGTGATAGCTCCTTGCTGTTATTGCTGTTGTGTTATTAGGTGTTCTGTAGGTCTGCAGTGTAGTGATTTTTTTTCAGCAAGTACAGCTGAAGCTCAGTGTTTTGCCCCAGAAAAGAACGTAACACTCAAGAGAACTCACTGCAGAAAACCATGGTGAATTCTGAATTCCCCTACTCTACACTATTTTGTGTCTGTACCCACCTCCTTACCTCCAGAAGAAACCAGAGCTCAGGTTTTGTAAATCAGCCACCATTATCTGTGTTGTTTCCTGTATTAATTAATTTGTGGTGCTGTGTTTGTGGAGCTGTTCTTAGCTTCTGGCTGTGTGACCTTTGCTATTAAGCCGTCTCTAGCTGGAAAAAGTCCACATTAGTAAGTGCTACACAGATTAGTCTGAATCATTTATCCATTTCCCCAGCCCCCTCAGATTTTTTGACAGATGTACATTCTGCAATGGGTGACTTTTATATTTTCTTTCAAATCGTAGATGAAAGTTTTTGAGTATCACTAGGATGAAATGAGATCCCTGCAGGGAAAATACCTCTTTAGATGATGAATCCCCATTTACAGTTACTTCTTAAGATCTATCAGTGTAAATCATGCTTAAACATTTTTTTTGCATAGCAGCTATGAAAACTAATTTGAATATGGGCCTTTAAAAAAATAAATTACTGCCTGCCTTTGTTGTAAAGCTAAAGGTGAGCTCGAGCTTTTCCTTGGGGGGGTGTGTCACCGAGGGGTGTGTTAGTTCTTGGAGTAAAGAAATTTGAGATCAATATTGGTTCAATCCATAGGTCAGTGTAGAATATTTTCAGTGGCATTAAATGGACAGGGCATACAGTGGAAACTTTTGTGCTCCAGGGGGTTGAGGGATAATAGTTGTGATTATAGCAGAAGGATAGCTAACTCAGAAAGATGACCAACAGGACTCCCCTGGAAATATTACCAGATTATTTTCCTTGAAAAAACTGAATGTTTTCTGTACAAAAAAAATGAGGACCTAGCATTGATACAGATTTAACCTTCATTAAGAGTTACAGGAAGATCCTACAGAACTGGTGGTAAAGTCTGTGTGTGGGGCTATATTTGAGATGGCTTTTAGGGCAGCCCAGGCTCACGTGTGCTCCAGCCTGTGCTGGAGTAGCACAGAGGTGGTCTGGGAAGAGCCAGCTCGCTTCCCCTGTGGTTTTTGCTCTTCCATGGCTCCAACTGGTGGAACCTTTGTAGTACAAGAAGTTCTCACTCGCAAAGGGCATCAGGTTAGCCTTTAGTAGATTTATGTGCCATAATATTATTTAAGGCTTTGAAAACCTGTGCAGCGCTCGCGAGGCAGATAATGCAGTACTCGAATGGGGCTACTTCAAAGTGAGCTCCGTGGAGCGCTGGCCCTGCTGCTGAGAGATCAATACAGTCCCGTGCTCTCTGCCCCTCAATCACATCCACAGCCTGTCAGAGGTGATGCACTGCTCCACCAGCTCAATGCAAACATCAGCTTGATTCTGGTAGGAAAGAGATTTTTTTGGACCAAACCCCCTTTCTCAACAGAGTGTCCGAGTGCCTTTGGTGTTTTACTTTGGAATAGGTCTGTGCCCAAATGGAAGTGACACTTTCTTCTGTGATGTGCTCTTCATTGCTGCTCAGGGACATAAAATCTGTGGAATGCAGGTCCACAGAGACCTTGACATTATTTCCCAGTTATGCATCCAGTGAGTGCTCCCAGTTCCTGGCTGCCACCTGGGAGAGCTGCATTACTGGTCTGGCTGCTTTTAAGAGCTGATTACGAGGAAAGGCATTTCAGCAGAGAAGTGTTTTCATTCCTGCATTACCCACCATGCTGCTTTGTGTTCATGTTTTAACTGGAGAACTGCATTAAGCACATTGTGTGTGTTGCCCTTCTCTCCTCTGCTGCCTTTAATTACGAGGTTTATACATTGATGTACAGCAAACATTAAATTGGAGCTAATGGGAGATGGGTTTGGGCCCGAGCTGTAATGCCTATGAAATATGATGAGATCTAGCAATTGACTTATGATGCCAGAGTGGCATGACGTGCAATCTAGTGACATCACATTGAATGGTGTTTCACAGAGCACTAATATTTTATTGTAGCCCTAAGATAAAAAGCTTGCTTATAACACTCAATGCATAAACTTGCATATACCTGTTTATGGCTGTATGTTAAAGCAGTGGCCCACACTGTTTCTTACATTTCTTGTTACAGCAAGGAGCTTATATATCTTAATGGTATGAGAAATTAAGCAGCTCAAGAAACACAGAGCAGGAAAAAGACCTGTTTTAATTTTCTACAGATGTTTCTGATGATTGAAGACTAAAGGAGTTTCATAATGAAATAGCAAATTGCATGAAAGAGGTTAAACTTCAGTACAAAGTTAGGCTGTATTTTAATATTCCAGGGGAGTGTATACTAATAGAATAATCACTCACCTCTTGTCTTGCAGCTTTTGACTTGACATAGCTATTCCCTTTAAAGCACAGTAATTTCTATATAAGCTGTTTGATCTGTCAAGTTAGGTGTAGGAGCTTGTGTCAGACTTGAAGAAGGGAGCAGATTCGGCTCTGACAGATGATACAAATACAGTGAAGTTAATTGACTTTGCCAGGGGAGAAAATTCTTCCTCCCAATTATGTCAAATGCCAGACAACTTTCCAGAGGTGTGGAGAGAAATATGCCTAAAGGACAATACTGACACTGCTTTTCTAGTAGGTGCTTGCTCTGCTTTAGTTTTTTTTTTTTTTAACTTTTTTATTATTTAAGCTTTCAGGGATAAAATAATAAAATCGACTAGCTCAACTACCTCTTTGTTTGAAGATTCTCAGACCTCATAAATCCATTGCCCCTCTGTGGTCCTCTAGTATACTCTGCCTGGTTTTCTGAAGATAAAAGCTTTCAGGAGACTCTGTGAAGCAGGGATGTCCCGGGCTTCTTATTCTTCTGCCAGCATTAGGTGTTCTGCTTCTTTGGCTTCATATTGGCATAATTTAAACTCTGTCAGAGTCAACAGGTTTCTGTCACATTCTAAAATTTTAGTATTTGGAAGGCGGAGGAGAAGACTGGGCTTCTGACTTTGTTTGCTGGTCCCATGTCAAACCTATAGCCTGTCTCGTATATGAAATGAACTTCTGCAGTTTTGTGTTCCAGCACCACATTTACAGAAATTTCCTGTCAGTGGAGAAGGAGCCAGTGAGGCTGTCATGGTAGGGGTTATTGTTTGGAGAAATAAAACTCCCCTTTTCTCCACTCTGACACCTTTTCTCCTCTCAGCTCCACTTTTGTTTTCAGTTCATGGATTTTTCCACTGCAACTCGTGATAAGTGTTACTGCCAAGAGATGATAAATAAAATAAATAATAAAAAGGGATTAATGTAGACAACTTTTTATTCTCTGCCACCTTCTTGTGAGGTTGTGATGGGCAGCAGAGCACTGGTGGGCAGGTCATGCACAACCCTTCAGTTTTGTTTCAGAGTGGAGGTAGAATCAGTCCAAATGTCCTTTTCTTTTGTGGCCCAAATCTACTATATATAACTGTCCTTCTTGTGTCTCACTGTTCAGTAACTGCTACAGCTTTTTCAAGAACATACTGGTAAATCTGACAGTGTTTATATTTTATGTGGTTGGGTTTTTTGGTTGTTTATTGCTGTGTTTTGCCTTACAAAAGTGCCTAGGAACATAATTGCAAGTCCATCCCTAGACACTGTACAACAGTCCAGAGGTGTGTGGAACAGTCCCTGCCTCAAGTGGAGGATGCCATCTTTAAAAGAAAAAAGTTAAATAGTTGCAGTGGTAGCAAATGATCTCCCTTTTATTCCTCCTGCACTTGACTCTTTTCCTGCTATATGTGGCAATACTGTCAAAACTTCTCATTCTTTTGGCTTCTCCCTGTCAGTATAACTGTTCCAGACCTTTCAGTAGCCAAGAACTCCGTTCTGTTTGTGGGTTCCAAATTTTTACTCATCTTGCATCTGGTTTTGTTGCCTTAAAGCCCAGATACTTTCAGATTGACACAATATTGATCACAGTTGCATTTGGTTAAATTTGAGGTTAGTTTACATGAGTCAGTGATGAAATTGCATGTGACGCTTTTTTGGACATCGGGAATTCATTATCTTTAAAATTATTTTTTGAGAAACTTTATTCAGCCACTAAATATACTTTTATTAAAACAAGCCCTTAGTATGCATAATTGAGATTTGGAATCATGGTGTTTCTTTTTTCACATTTCTTGGAGTGTGCTTTCAGTTTAGCTAAACTAAACACCATTCTATTTAGGGCATAATTTTAAGAATATTTTTTGTAATTCTGGCAGCAAATGCTGTGACATTATAATTATGCCATAAGCATTCAATGTTTATCCATCATAAACTGGCTGTCATCCCAGTTCTGGAATACAGCTTTCTTGTTGCTCTGGATTCTTCAAGTGAAGGGGCAATTTTGTCTGCAGAAATGATTTTTTAAGGAAATCCACCGTTTGGGTTAGCTACATACTAAAGCAGCTCAAAAAGAGAAGTCTGTCTCTCCCTCTAAAGTCATAAATGATTTTTGAAGTTTTCTTGAAGTTCACTTTTAAAGACAAGTTGAACCAGCAGATACTGTTCAGAAACAGACTAAATTCTTGCATATTTTAAAATATTGTACTAATTTAACCACCTAAATTTAAAAACGCGAACCGGTTAAACCAATGCAATCTAATGTTGTTAACATTCCTTTAATTTGTGGGTTTGAAAGCAAAGCAGGACGCAATGGTTCACCCCAGGAGTCGATCCTGGGACCAGCATCCTCTTCTTTCCTGCTTGGCTGTGGAAGGAGTGCTCCCTCAGCAGGTTTGCAGGTGATGCAAAGTCCAGAGGAGCAGCTCGTGCACCAGATGGTTGTGCTGCCCTTCAGAGGGACCTCTGCAGGCTGGAGAAACGGTGTCACAGCAGTCTAAGAGACACCCAGGGTGCTGCACCTGGGCTGGGATAACCCCAGCACGGGCTGGGGGCCGACCTGCAGGGGAAGCAGCCCCATGGAGAAGGGCCTGGAGCACCCCACGGTGAGCAGGAGCCAGCAGCCTGTCCTTGTGGGGAAGAAAAGCCACCAGCTTCCTGGGCTGGGCCAGGCAGTGTCCCCCCGAGGTCGAGGGAGGTGGTGGTGCTTCCCCTCTGCTCAGCACTGGTGGGGGACACATCCGCAGTTCTGGCTCCTGTCCTGGCATCCCTGGTGCCAGACATGGACATGCTGGAGCAAGTGAGGATTGGGGTATCTGTCGTGTGAGGTGAAACTGAGGGAACCTTCAGTCTGGAGAAGAAAAGGCTGGGAAGGACTTTGTTGATGTGTGTAAATACCTGATGGAGGGCAGGGGGTGAAGGGGACAGAGCCAGGCCCTCCTCTGTCATTCCCAGTGAGAGGACAAGATGCCACGGACACAAATGGAAATACATAGAATTCCATCGGAATGCATTTACTGCAAGGGAGGTCAAACACTGGGACAGGTTGTCCAGGTAGTTTGTGGAGTGTTCCTCCTTGGAGATACTAAAACTTGACTGGATGTAGCCCTGAGCGACCTGCCCGAGCTGACCCTGCTGAGCAGGGAGGCCAAGTGGGCTCCCTATTGTGCCTTCCAGCCTCAGCCTTCCCAGTGTCACTACCCTGCTCTTGATTGCATGGCAAGATGAGAAAACTTCACCAAATAATCTCAGCAACAAGATACGTAAAAGTGTATTTTAAGATAAGGAGCTTATTTATTTCAAGTTGAACACTTCTAGGGCAGAATCCACTAGGGTGTGTCTTTTTTGTCTGCAGGCTGCCTTCATCATCTTAGTTCCTTTTTCCAGAGGTCTCAGAGTTTGCTCCACCAGTTTCTAAAGTGGAGTATTAGATGCTGAGGCTGGAGTTGCCATCAGGTGTGGGCTTGGTAGCATGAAATCAGTGGAGCTGCATTGGTGTGAGACTTGAGGAGTGGTGCAGCTGTGTCCCCCTGAGATTTCAGAGGTGATCGAGTGTTAAACTGCCTTTCTGTTCATGTGTCCCCCTGTCAATTGTGTGCTTTCATCACTGAGTTTAAACTCCCCAGGAAGAAACTAATACTGAAGTACAAAGGTACATCTGCTCATAAAAGGGGAGGAAATTGTCAGTGTCCTGCTGGTCCCACTGGAATGGTCAGGCCCCCCTGCACTCCCTTTTCTGCTCCTGGAGAGGGATGGCTGGGGTGGAGCTTTCCTTGGCTGTACTGTTAAACACCTTTCCCTAGCTCTTACTCAGGGTATGATACTGAGCTTGGATAATGCCAACCAGATAAAAATCCAATTGTCTGTAGCAAACATAGCAAATGGCATCACTTTGTTGTAGCAAAAAGCAAAGTGTTTGTCATGCCTTTGATCTCTAAAGTGCTCTGATGTGGTGAGCTCATCTTGAGGAAGCACTAACAGGCCTTTCCTTGAATTTTGTATTTAACTCGATGTAAAAGGAAGAAGGGAAAATGGAATTGAATGTATGCTTATTGTGATAATTAATTTCAGTCAACAATTAGCTTGCTTTTCAAAGTTCCTGCACAGGACTTGGTATTGGAATGGGACATTGGTAAATGACTTTATTAGTTTTCACTGAAAATTAATATGTCTGTCAGCTTTTCAGTGTGGGCCTCATTTTGCTCTCCAGATCAGTAAGACTGCTGGCTTCCCTTTCAAAACTAATTTTCTTTATCGGTATATTTACTTATGTGTCTTTAATCCTTCCAGTTACTGCTTTAGAAGATGTGGGAAGGGGAGGAATACTTGGTCCCTGAAGGTTGCTGTGAGCCAGTCACTGCTCGTATGAATGAAATATTTTCATACACCATAAAACTTTATCTCAAAGAAAGTCTTGAGAAGTTAAAATAATGGTAAATGTTCTCTAGACTAACTCTTGCAAGGGCTAAATAGCCTGGCCTTGGTCCAGGAAGGCACTTAACAATGTGCTTAACTTTAAGCGCATTGAATATTCTTCCTGGCATGAGTGAAAAATCAATGAGGCTGCTCACATGCTTAAAATAAGACATGTGCTTAAGTGTCTTTCTGGACCTCGGCCAGAGTGTTCAGCCTGTGAGATGAGCTGAATTCTAACTGTGGGCAAAAGCCAGTAGTGTTTCATTTTGCTTGTCTTGTGCCTTTCTGAAGAATTCATTGATATTGTCTGTGTTTATTTTAATTGGCCTCCATTTCCCATCTAAGCCCTACCAACTCCAAGGCTCTGGGCGTAAAATAGATGTGCAACTTAGGGCTGTCAAACAGCTTGTCAGGGGTAGTACTTAGGCTGTATATATTGCTCTAGAGCAGGAACTGAACTTCAGAAAAGCTGGGAAAAGATGAGGTGAAACATGATTGTTTTCTTTGGTAGCCAAGGTTTTAATAAAGAGAGAAAATGAAGAGGAGAGAAGAGAAGGGCTGGTGACACGTCACACCTTTTCAGTTAACATAGTTGCTTCTTAGGAAACATTAAAGAATGCAGACAGATGCATTAATAACCTGCTGGCAGTGGCTGTAGCCTTGGCAAGTCAGCTTTCCTACCTACTATTGATTTTTCTGACTCTCAGGCAGCAATTTGCGATGGGTGGCGTGATCCCTTACCCTCAAAATGGGCAGTGAGAGGAGTTGTCACGGCCAAAATAATTTTTTGCTTTCTAACCAACCCCTCCTGTTTCTTCAACAGCATCTTTTCCTGCTTAGATGACAATTTCCACTGCTGACAACTGTGAATGATAAAATGTACTATATTTAAACACAAACAGCCTCCATGGCTAGAGGTGCAAAATAACCCTCCACAGTGCACTGAGCTCTGTGCTGACACCAGCCACACTTCTTGGGGAAGCACCCCTCAAGTGCTGTAGGTCTGGGGTGTTACTGCTTGGCAAGTGGAAAGGCAGTGCAGCCATGGATGTCTCAGGGCAATCTTCGTGTCAGCTCAAACCTGCGTGTCTGAGGAAACACGAGTGTCATCCCCGCCCCGCTGCCTTTTGTTTTTCAGCATTTAGACGGTGCTTGGCTTTCGCTTTCCCTCTCCGTGTTTACAGCTTCCTCCTAACATCTCCAGGACACGGCACCTCTTTGTTTCCTTCTGTATTCTTTTTATACAGGATGAGAGAGAAACTTAGAGGAGTTGAAAAGACTGGTCACAGTAAAGGAAAATGGAACGTTTTTAGTAGACGTTTTTTAAAGGGTTAAATATGTAAAACTAGAAACAAGCGGTTGAATTTTGTATGTAGTTACAAAAGTGTGCCTGAAAATGCACCTCCATGAGGGAGCAGCTGCCATTTTTATCAGATCTTTCCACACTGAGTCTTGAGCAGTTTTGAATGAGTTTGTAGGTTGCTGATTTTCTTTCAGCTGCAGAAGTGTGTTTGCAGAAATGTATAGCACTCCAGGCTGGGTTTCAAGTTTGCTTCAAGGTAACTCACAGTGTATGTTTTTATTCTGTACTTGTCTTAGTGGCCATTTATTTCTTTAAACAGTGAGTTTCTTTTTAATTACGTAAAAGCTTAATAGAATCACTTGTCACAAACAGAATTTCATCTGAATTGAGTAAGATGTGACTGAAGGTTGAGGTTTAGAATGTGTATTCACATTCTGGGATAGCTTAAATGGTGGAGTGATGTGCACTAGGGATATGAGAGCCAGAATTAAAACTGGAAGAGTGGATGGAAAATGGGACCTTAGAACTGTTTTGCTTTCAGCTGTTTTCTCCTTAGCTTTTCTAAAATCAAGCTCAAGTAGTTCTGTGAGTGTGTCTGCAGGTGTCTTCAATGTGACAGAGCCTTCTGCCACCTAGTGTTACTGGGAGCTCTCCTCAGCAGGATAATTTATTAAATGTCATTTTTATTAGCAATCTCTGATAATTTCTGGACACTTTCTGTGAATTCTGGACACAATCTGTTTAAAAAGGCACTTTCTGCACCAGTTTCAGAATCAGTTCAGTCAGTAGGCACAACTTCTTTGGAGACAGATTTCGGGGATGCAGTTTGCAAGCTGAGTCAAGTTGTTAACAAATAATCCATGGAGAATTTCAGCAGTTGTGGATGTCACTGCTCTGTAACAACTCTGTTGGTATTTTCTCTCCCCAGTGAAACTAAGGGGTTCTGCCTAACTCAGCACAGTCCTGTTTGATATCTGGTTCTGCTGTTTCAGGATATTGGATTATACTGAAAGCAACAGAAAATTAAAATTAATTCAATAGAAATCCTATAAAGAATGATTCAATTTAGACACTTAACTCATTGTCCTTTTAGAAGAGTAAAATGAAGATCTCCTATCATCACTGCATTTTTCCCCGCTAGAAATTCTACCAGGGCACAATAGAGAAGGACAATAAACTCCAGAGAATTTCACCCAGATTTCACAATAGAATTGTTAAGCTGTTAAAACAGAAAAATAGTCTTAATGATGCTTTATATTTAAGCCAAATAATAATAGCTCCTACCATATGCTGACAGATAGGAGGAAATTGCCTAGGATTGAAGGAGTGGTTTTTTTCCCCCTTTACTCCCCTGTAAAAAATATTTTCAGGAGAACAGGGCAACTTTTCCCTCCTCCCCCACCTGTGGGAGCTGTAACTGCCCTGTGCCAGAGTGGGGCTGTGCAGCTTCTTTGCATTCGGGGTTTGAGAGCTCAGCCCAAAGGCTGCACCTCCCTGGGGCAGAGGCTTCTCATCCTTCACCCATCCGTGGTGCTGAGGAGCAGCTTTGCTCCGAGCTCCTGCCCTCTTTGCTCCCTCCCACCTCTTCCAGGCCTTCCTGAGGAGCAAACGCCAGCCTGGCTGAGAGCTGTAAACCTGATCCTCAGCATCAGCCTGAAATGCTGACCTGACCAGCAGCAGCCAGAACCTGAGGCGGCCGAGGGGCTCATGCATTAGAGCACAAGTCAGCTGCAAGAGAAAGTGACCTGGTTTTCACCTTCTTTTGACCTGAATAATCTCATCTTCTTTAAATACTGTCATTCAAACTGCAGTATTTGCTTTCAACAATTGCACTTTTCACATTCTGCCTAAAGAAAATAACTTTGGGTTCTTATTATCTGAAATGAATGATCAAGAGTTTGTAGTTTTTCATTTGAGATAATCATTAGGTTTGGCAGCTTAGTTATCTGATAAGTATCAGCAGCTAAAAACCCTCTAGAAATTCTTGTGCTATTTTGAGTCATATTAAACTGGAATTGCCATATGATGTGAATTCGTTGCTACTCAGTTAGAACAGAGGATGCTGTGTCACAGTGAAAACAGAACTGACTTTCTGGCTGAGGAAACTGTATTTCAAAGCTGAGGTTATTACCACTTTTTCTGTGTTCATATGATTTCTTTCTGTCAGCAGTGTTTTGAGGGCAAAGCCTGTTGCCGTGCCGGATACATGAGTCACCCAGGGGCTCTGTTCTTCCCTGTTGGGACCAAAGCAAGTCCTTAAATGCAAGAAAAACTTTAAAAGCATTCTGCCACTTCATTTTCCAGCCTTGGGCCTGAAATCAAGGTCCTTACCAGCGCTCCTGGGGCTAAAATGCCTCCTGTCTGCTTAGAGCCATCCTGGGCTCTGTAGTTGTGTCTTGAGCTGCTGGGTGGCATGGTGTGTCCATGGTAGGAGGGTTAGAACTGGATGATCTTTAATGTCTCTTCCATCCCAAATCATTCTATGATTCTGTGATACAATCACGACTGTCCTTGTCTGTTGCCTCAGAACTGTGCCTCAAGCAAAACGTGCCAAAAAGAGGGAGAAAAAAGTGTCCGTGCATCTCCATCCTCCTTCTGTAGGTATTTCTGACTGAGTGCTCTGTTCAGAAATGGCTCCCTTTGCCTACAGATGCATAATCGACATGGAAGCTGATGCTGGAGGAATCTCTTTCATGTAGCTCTCCCAAAGCCCCAGTACATCAGTGTGGATCTCTGGCTGTGCACTGGGGGACTCACGGTGCTCAGTGGGGTGCGTGGAACACGTTAATAAAGACAGAGTTGGGAGTAACAGGAGGGAATTTTTATCCTAAAAGAAGACTTTGTGTGTCCAAAAGAGCTGTCTTTCAGAATAAAAGCTGTGTTCTCCCTTCTTGCCTGCAGAAGGGATGCTATATTCCCAGAGTCCAGCCCAGGGAAGCGTTCCCCCAGCCCTGGGGAAGGACACAGAGGTGTCTTTAAAACTGAACTTGCCCTATCCTTACATAAAAAAGATAAGCCTATGAAAAGAGTCTTGACTTAGGTAGAAACATACAGAAGAGTGGTTAACTTCGTCAGAATTATAATAAGTATTTAAACACATCAATGTTCTCCTAGTACCCTTTGTCCTAAGCATAGCATGTGGGAGGAAGAGTGGAGTTGGAGGACAGAGGGAAAGGTGCAGAATTCGGGGATCAGTCTATGCCAAAACATTTCCACAACACGTTAAAAAGAGAGCTGCTTTGCAATGACAGAAATGGTGGCTTAATGGTTGTTTTAGCCATTGGAAAAGAAAAAAAAAATCCAGTATCACAGCTGAGAAAAGGCCCTTTTGTTCAATGACATTCTTCCCGGGGTCAGGTACGAGCGGAGCCCGATTTAGCCAGAGGCTAAGCGAAGCTGCAGCTCTGCAGTGCTGCCGAGTGTAATGCACGCCGGTCCCGCAGAGCAGCGCTGTGCCGGGCTCCAGGGGCACTGCAGTGTCCTTGTGCACAGCGCGGCCGCCCAGGGCTGTTACAACGCTTCGCTTGCAGGTGTTGGAGCTCTTTCTGTGGGGGCTGATTGATTTACTGTATCTGGAAGTCCAGACCTGGAAACCCGAGCGAGGGAGAATGCCTTGAGCGCGGTGCTGAGGCCGGGTGTTGAGAGGACAGACAGCTGGCGGGTGACCTCAGGAAGATGACAAATGGGGGACCAGGTGCCCCCGTTCATCCAAGAGCGCTCCCGGCCCCTCCGGAGTTACGGAAGTCACTGGCGCTGAAGGAAGGCTTCCTGTGAGCAAGGCTTCTAGAAATAAACACTAACCTCTTGTTACAGCTAAGTGCATGGGGGTAAGGAATCCAAGCAGCTCTTTGGGAAGGAGTTGAAGCAGAAATCCTTGCAGTTTAAAGGGGAAAAAAAAAATTAATCCAAACGGTAGTGGCTGTGCGTGTTTTGGAGCTGGCAGGAATGTGTGGTGCGGAGATGCGTGGTGAGCAACAGGAAGCAAACTGTTACACAGCACAGTCAGTGGGGGCTCTTCTCTGACATGTATGGAGCCATCCAAACAACTAAATATCTTACTGGAGGAAAGTGAGTTGCGAGGAAGCCCCCCAACAACTGAAGAAAGAGAAGTCAGTATAGAATTTGTATACAATATCCTTTATAGAAGTTGTAACATGTGACCAAAAAGAACTTGCACAGCCTTTGGTTTTCCTCTGCTTGCAAAGGATTCGTGTATTTGCAGGTTCTGCTTTCCGTTTCCTGTTTTTATTTTAAAATAGGCAGTCCTGTGCTAAAATGAGGAGAACTTTCAGATAATCCTTGTCTTGAATACACCCTGCAGCGGCACAGAAACCTATAACCCGTGTTGCCGTAGACCTGCTGAGGACATGCCTCCTTTCTCTAAGGGTTCCTTAGTGGGGCTGTGATGTACAACCTAACTGCTGAAATTAGCAGTTTCAGGGCTGTTTGTTTTTCTTTTCAACTAAAAATACCCCAACAAAACAAGATGACCTCTGTCATCACTTTAACTTTTGAAACTGCGTTCAAGATTTCCCACATTAGCTCAGAGTCACTGAGTGCTCCAAAGACAGCATTGGCTGCTCTCTTGCAGTGGTATTCACATTTTCTAAGGCTGGAACTGTTATACCTCATCTGAAGTGATGCTTCCTGATCAACTGTTAAGAGAAGCTGATTAAATGTAGCATTTGATTATAATCAAAGGGAATATGCAGACACCCACTGTGAGTTGTGGGCTCATATGAGGGGCAAAATGTGTTTCTCAAGCATGCATTGGAATTACACGTGGGAATGCTTGTTGAATGTGAATCTCTAGCTTGCATAACTCCTTAGTGAAAACAGGGGGTTTATTTAACTTGTTAACATTTGTAACATCTCCAGGTGTAATTGGACTTACAGTTCCTTTTGAAGATGGGAATAGGTCAGCTTGCACCATTTAAAGGGTTTATGTCCCATTTTAAAGTAGTTTTTATATCTACAGTTTACAGTGCTTTAAGTTGATAGTCTCAAAGTCTGTAGTCCATTGTACTTGGAATTTATAGACTTTTCAACATGAAATAGTTGTATCAAGGTGATGCCTTCTTGGGTAGTGTCCTGTGATGGGACTGGAATTGTCCAAACCTCGGCTTTTTGGCAGTGCCTGCAGGTCCTGTCCCAGGGCTGCATCCAGCCTGCAGCAGAGGAAATGTGCAAAATGCATATCAGGGCAGAGGAGTACAAAGCTTCCTTTATTCTATAAAACCTTTTTCATCGTTAGTTTCCTGTCTTTACACTTTAAAACATCCACTTCTTTTAAAATTATATCAGTTTCTGGGAGGCGGAAGGAATTTCTCCTTTTCCTTTGATCTCAATTTCTCTGTAGCTTTTCATCTTACCTCAAGGCAACAGCACTGGCTTCTCAGTTATTCCCAAAAGCAAATGTTTATGTGTTAAATAAATGCAAGTACCTGAGTCTGGTCTCTCATCTATTTGAAAACCAGGGCAGTAGTAGAGTTGCAGTGCTGAGAAAATGCTGGAGAACCAGGTGCTCTCTAAAACTTTTCTTCCTTTAAAATTCTTTTTTTGCCAGTAGAAGAGCTGGGTTTTTTTTATGAGGAGCACTGAAGGTATATTTTGAGGTAGCTGTCATAAGGAAATTTCCCTCCATTCCACTCCCTAGTGTATTAGCTTTTCAGTGGAAATGTTTGGTCTCTGGACTGTGGATTTCATCACAAAAAGAGGAAGTTTTTAGGGAAAGTAGTATGGGAAAATCTGATTCTGTTCTCTTCCCCCACCGAGGAGAGTTTCTGTGACTTTGGGTCTTTGCATTTAAAGGTTTTTCTACTCCAAGGTTCAGAGCTGCACTCACCAATTCACAGGTAATCTCTAATAAACTCTCTGAGATGGGTCATTAGATATATCTTACAGGTCATGTATGGGTTTCACCATTAACAGAGGAAACAGTTTATGTGAAACATCAAATAAAAATGCTGGAGTTTTTACGTTAAACCCTCGAAAATTCCTTTACTGGTCACTGCAGCAGCTGACTGGGAGGGAGCACTGAGCCCCAGGGTGCTGCTGGGTCACTGTTGCAGCAGGGCACTGGTGGCTTTGGGTTTCCAAGATCCAGAATGTTTGCCCTTTATATAAAGGACATTATAAGGGAGAAGAGGATGGGGAAAAAGAGGGGGGAATAATTCATCTCTCATTCCTACCTTTGGGGTCAGAACTGGCTTTATCAGCGACAGCTGTTTCATAGCTGTGAATCAAAATTCACATTTTGATGCTTTTTTTTTGCCTCTTTCAGTGTCTGGTAGCAGAACTCAGTCCTGTTCCATCTTAGCTCAGGTGTGCTGTGGCAGACCTGTTTTGTTTTAATTTTAAAGTGCTTTGTTTCACCACACACAGTTTACACACACTCCCGCCCTGAGAGAACTCTGACAGTGTTTGAAACAAATTGGTGTTTAGAAAAAGCAGATGGAAGAGGTTAAAAAGAATCACTAGGAGTCCTATATTTCTTCTATTGATTTGCTGGGTTGGGGCATTTCCTGTCTTTTCTACTGGGAAAGTTTATTTCTGGTAGAACAGAGTTCTTCACTCAGAAAACCTAAAGTGGAGAAATAAAAGTTCTAGGAGCTTAAACTCTCAATTATGTTTTTTTTTTCTTAATCTTTAGCTGTAACAAAAAGAGATGCGTTAGAGACAGAAGGCATCTGCTTTTGCAGAATTTATTGCAAGGCGCAGGCACCGAATTTCCTTGCTGGAAACCGGAATTGCGATGAGCAAGCGATGGTTCTGCGGCGGCTTCCTGGGGCAAGGGCGAGTGAAATGGGCTGAGCAAGTGGCGTGGAGAAGGGTCTGGCATTCATCTGACACCTCAGAGAGCAATTTCTGCTCACTAAGCCCTCAGAAAGCAGCGCAGGGTTATTAATAATAACAAAACAGCCTGGCTTACTAAGCTGAATGTGCGCAGCACTGCTGTCTGCAGGGGGGATTGCTGGGGCTGCAGCGGCGGGGTTTGTGCTGGATCAGTTGGCTTTGGCAGGATTTTTAGTAGCCAAAACTCTGTTGTGGTGTTTAGAGTGACTTTTCCCTGTACCCCTGCACTATGCACTGTGTTCAGTCCATAAGGTGCCATAATCTGGGTGAAAATGTGTTTTTTACCTCCTCTGCCTTGGGATCTGTCATATTTGGACCGCATCATGCTTAGCCCTGTTTTGACATTCACACTGATTGCTGCAATTGTGTTCAGAGAAGCATTGAAACAAAACCCAAACAAATAACAGAACTCCTTCAGTGTTTATTTTCTCCCATTTTGTCTGTGTGGTCTGGAGGGTGGAGGAGAGGAGTGGCTGGTGGCAGGTGCCTGGCTGCCATCAGGGCTGGCAGTGTGACCTCGGGCAAGGAGGGATTGGGTTGGGCTCATGAGGAGCCCTTGCTGAGCTCATGGCTGCGTTAAACTTGAATTTTGTGTCAGAACAGGCTGTGTTGGCCAGGGTTCAGCAGGAACTTCTGATACCCCAGTCACAGCTGGTGGGTTTAACATCTAGATATAATCATACTGCCCAAATAGTGTCTGCTAAAATGGATGAAAGTCTGTTTTTTGTTTTTAAATTTGAGGATCAGGCTTGTAACTATTCCCTGGAATAATGAATTGTTATTCTGGATTTGAGCACCAGCATTGTGCCTTGTGCTTTTGCCCTGCCTTAGTCTTACTAGTCTGAGAGAGGGAGAACCACACCATGTTTGAATAACACCCAGTGAAGGCCTGTTCCCAAATGCATTTCCTGGGGCTATTTAATGGAGAACAGCAATGAACTCGGCTCATTTTATAAACAAATTCTGTTTGGCTGCACGGACCGACTGTGGTAGAGCTGACTGGTTCAAAGGAAAACAGAGCTGAGCAGAGGAGCTCAGTTTGTACCTGCTCAGGGACTAGAGAGTAACCCAGGCCACACATTGCTCAGCAGAAGCCAGGCCAGACACAAGTTCCAGTTCCTTACGTGCCTCTCGCCCCTGACGAGCCCCGGTCCCTGCAGCTCCCTCTGAGCAGCACAGCAAGAGCTCATCCTAGGGATTGGTATAGCTAATGGAAATGCTGTCTCCAGAAGGGCTCAGGAATGCAGCAGCCTGTGCCACTGCCTTGCTAATGCTTCACACAGTTTTCCAGACTGGAGTATTTTGCTTCCTTTATGCAACCACTATTTATTATTTAAATGATGAATCTGGAGAACTTCCCAGATCTAATATCTGCCCCATTACTTTCTGTCTTGGATACTGTGGATAATCAGACGAGCAGTAAATCTACTGTATGGAATCGAATTAAATTCTTTCTTTTTTTTTCCCCCCTGTCAAACAACTTGTGAATGCTTTTTCTTTTCTTCACTCCCATAAAATACCTAATAGGTAAAAAAAATCTGTATGCCAAATACACAGTAATCCCCTCTGTATCTCTAAGTGGTGCATCTGCAGGAACACCCCTGGGAGTGTGTTTTTCTTGGGTAGCAGGGAAGATTGTGTGAAATAATCCCTAGCACTGGTACTTTCAGTTGGGTGGGTGAAGGGGTGGTTTGGGCTTGTTGGTTGTGTGTTTGGTTCTTTTTGCTTGTTTAGGTGGGGGGTTTTAGCTTTGGTTTTTGGTTGGTGTTTCTTTTAGCCAAGTTTGATTGTGCTGTTTCTCCATTCTCTCTGATTGTTTCTGATGTCTTTCCCGAATTTCTCTGGAACAAGACCACCTTGCTGAGCAGTGAGGGGATGTTTGCCCGTGGCCCTGGGTGTTTCTGAGCTGCCGTTGGGTCCTCTGGCTCTCAGCAGCAGCAGTGCCAGGGGGACTGAGGCTCCTGGGCTGTGCTGGGAAGGAAGGCACGGGGGTGTCACATCCACTGCCACGCTGAGCCCGTGGAGCTCTCCACAGTCCTGGCCTCTCCTGGTGAAGTGGTTGTGACACAGCCTTGGGAAAAGAGAAAACATGAAGAAAACCCCTTCCTAGGAACAACCAGCTTGATTCTGAGCCTCCACACCGAGCGTGAATTACACCTCTTTCCTTGAAAACAGAAGGATTTTCTTTGGGTTTTTTTTTCCTCCCACCCCCTCCATGGTGATGAGAAACTGAAGGTCAGGAATGAGCCCCCCAAGGCTCGTGAAGAACAAAATACGACGTGTTTTAACTGACGTGAAAGGTTAATGGGGAAGATCAACATCCAAAGGCTGCAGCGAGGAAAGGGGGCTTGTTTGGGCAGAGCCTGAAGCAGAGCATAGGCATTGCTGGGAATGGGAAGTGTGAAATGGTGGGCCAGGGAACACACAGCCTTTTAGCCCTGCTCAAAAATAATAGTGCAGGCTTTTTTTAACTTCAGAGTTTAGTCTGCCCTCAGTAAAAACAAGATACATTAAAAAACTCTGCACCAGAAAAAGCAAACCTCTTTTTCCTGGTTTCTGCTTATAAGATTTACAGGTACTTAAAATAAACCTATGAAAAACAGACCCAGTGTGCTGGAATTTGCTAACTAGTGAGAGCAATTACCTCCAGGTCCCAGGACCTAACGGAGCTCGGCTTTTTGGAAATAAAACTTGGCAAGCGCTTCTTCCTGCTGCTGTTGTAAAGGTGTACATGAAAAGATGTGCTGACCTCTGCCAGAAACCCCAGGAATCCAGTTCAGAGAGATGCTCCTGTGGAGGGGATGGCTGGAATCAGGCAGCACAGATGGGGACCGGTGTGGAAAAGCCGGCAAGAAACATTCGCTTCTCATTGTGTGGCTTCAGCGTGGCAGATCCTTTGCAATTGCCTGGTGTACCACAGTAATTAAATGGGTCAAGAGCAGTAAGTTCAGATACTTAACAAGAAAATAAAGACTTCACTTGACAGCCAGCAGCGGGCCGTGCTCGTTTCACAGAAGTAAGGAGAATTAGGGCAGGTTGTGCAGTAAAAGTCGATGGGAGCCTTTTTGGCAGTGGTTTTGTAGTGCTTCAGAGATCACCTCCCAATTAACTACAAGTGCTGCAGTGGCTGGAAGTCAGGTTGTCTTATGAAACTAATGCTCCGATTTCAGATGTCTTAGAAAAAGGGAAACAATAGATTCTGTTTTTCTCCTTTCACTGATATATAAGAGAAGATAAGAGAAGTAATGAGAAAGACACAACCGACCTGTGTTAATATTGAAATATAAAATAATCTCGTTCTCACTGGACTTCACTTTCATGCATGAGGGGAAAATGAAGTTGTGCAGTGAAATATTCGATAGAAGTGAAATCCAAGATGGGAACTGATTTTTATAAGACTCTCTGTTTTGGAGTGTAGAGGTAGTTTCACACCACCATTTTGAAGGAAATTATTTGTTGTTGTTAGTGCCCATCATTCCTGGCTGGGGAGAGGAGCTCCTGTTTCCCACAGCAGTTTTAAAAGTCCTTTGGGAAGGATGAGATCTTCCTCTTAAAATATTAAGGGACAAGTAACAAGAATGTTAAAAAAAATTAAAACCCATAAAATGTGTTCTGCCACAAACCAGGAGCTCTCTGCAGACCACCTCCCATTGCAAATTAAGAGATGGGACCAGCTTTGTTGCTGTGTTTGTAGATTCCTTCGGACTGAGCACTATTAAAAGGGTTTATTTTATTACTGTTTTGTGCCCTCCTGCCTGTGTCTGTGCTGATGGAAAACAGTGTCTGGCAGTGAGGGCCAGATTCTGTCACAGCTTGGTACAAAACACCTCAACTCAGTCACGGAGATAAATTCAGTCTCAGCTTCAGCATCTCACCAAGAATCCCTCAGAAACATTGCTCATGTCTGTGCACTGTGGTTATTAGGTGCAAGAAATACAGTTTTTAAAACTGTAATTAATCATTTCTCAGTAATCTCTTTTCCTATGCTTTTATGGCATCAATGGGTATGACTGTTTATTATGTCTTACCTATAAAATCTGACCTGTTTTATATACTCTTTATGGAAACAGTGTACAGTCATAAATTAAAAGATGCAACTGTTTTGGATATTTTACTGGTGGTCCTGTATTTTCCTGCCAAAAGTGCAGCTGTTTTAGGTTTCTCGGGATAACATTATAAAAGGCTGTGTGCGTTTTGCAAGTTTGTGCTCGGATTGCCAAGCCAGAGGTGGAATGACTCAACCTTCCCAGGAGCAACATGTACCAAGTGAGGAATCAAAACAGCGGCTGAAGCGCGGCCCCTGTGGAAAGCACTTCGTGTTTATGGGGTTGTGTCTGGTGGTCGGGATTGGAGATGGTTCTCGTGCTGGTCCTGCCGGGCTGTGGATCTGTTTGATGGGGTCTTGGTGCAGAACTAGTGGAGAATCTGTCTTGTACTTGTCTCATGGGGTGCAAGAGCTGCGGGGTTACAGTGTGGGATGAAGCTGTCCTTTAACAGGAGCTCTCCGTGTGTGTGGCTGGGGTGGAGCCCTTGGAAGGAGCCAGGGGGAGCCAGGAGTGGCAGTGCCAGCACAGGCAGCGTGTTTGTGTTTCCATGTCGACTCCACGCTCTGGAAGGTTTGGGGTAGAATTAGATGGCTCTGCAAATGGGTGAGCATGCCTAATTAATGGGGAAGTTTAGAACCTTCTTTAGCCAAAATGATGGTGGCCTCCCACAGATCTAATTCCGAGGATCAATGGGCTCCAGGTACAGGTAACAAGCAAAGGAAGCTCAGCCCTGTGGTCATCAGAGCAACCCGCACAGTCAGCTTGGGGGAGTGTCTGGCATTAAACATGGCAGAGCTGAAACCCTCCTGTTCCTGTTGGAGTGCAGGAAAGCTTCTGGTGGTGTCCTTGTCTTGGCAGGACCTGTGGGAGAGGGGCAATGAACCACCCCCAGAGCATGAACACAAACCCCTGGGTGCCCTTAAGCCCGTGCCACCAGAGCGCTGCTTGGGGCAGCCCGGCTGACGGTGCCTCATTGCTTTAACTCGGGGAAGTTTTATCCTGACGTGTCCAGCGGGCAGTGGGCAGCTCCATCTCCTTGCTTTCTCCTACAAAGCAGCCTCAGCCTGGCTGTCCTGCGAGCTGCGGGGGTGTTTGATGTGTTTCCTGTGCTCTGAAATAACGCCGCTCTTCGCTGCAGGTACCTCACCCACGTTCGAGCCGCCTCTCCGCAGGACCTGGCTGGGGGCTACGCCTCCTCCCTGGCTTGCCACCGGGCCCTGCAGGACGCTTTCAGCGGGCTCTTCTGGCACCCCAGCTAGCCAGGGGCACCCAGCCTGTGACCAAGGGACACCCAGCGGGGCGAGGAGCCACCCAAGGCAGCAAAGGTGGGGCAGGATCGCTGCCATCGGCCGGGCTGCGCTCGCTGCCCTGCGCAGCCCTCTGGTGCAAAACCAGCTGTGTCCACGTGTTAAAGGGAAAAAACAAACCCCGTCTGCACCAGAGCTTTGTGAAATGGTAGATACATTCTTGTGGAGGGGGAAACTCGTTAGTCACGTGGCACTTTGCTGAGGGAGGCTGAAGCAATAAGCCACATCTGATGGAAGATGTGAATAACTCGGCTGTGTACATTGGAGACTTAAAGAAATACACTTGTAAATTTTTTTTAAATAAAGCCAGACTTTAATAAAGTTTGTGGTTTTACTCTTATTGCAGGGTTTTATTTGCACAAGCATTTAAATGCCATTTTGATTATAACATTTAGTGTCAATATTCAAGCCTACATTTTCTTCCCATAAAACTAGTTTCCCCAGTTTAGACAAGTGGGCTTTTCCTCCTGCCAGCTGGATGAGATGAGAAACTCTGGAAATATGCTGACACAACTCTTGTGTGGGATCCTTCCTCTGTGTGTCACTTGGTTCTTACCTTTGCTTGGAAAACAAAGCTTTAGCTCAAGGTCTTTCAGCTGAGGTGCTCTAGAAGCAATCTAAAAAGCCTCGATACGAGGTGAAGTCACTGAAGTAGTCAAAATTGTGGGAATCCTTTTTGGGGTTTCTTTGCTTGTTTTGCTTTTGTATGTTTGCTTTTTCCCGTTATCTCCATTTGCAACTTTTCTGTCATAAACTCAGGAGCTTCTTTAGGTGGGAACATCCCTTTGACTTTGGGGATGATCCCTGACACCTGACATGATCGTTTTTGTATTCCTTGCCTGCTCCTTTAATGGAATGTTGACCAGCTGCAGGAGGTGGGAAGCTGCTCAGGACAGCCACCTTGGACCATGTTTTATAGGCCACATGCTCATAGCTGTTGAATCCTGCTCTGAGGAGCACACTAGATGGATGTATTTTTTTCTATGCTGTAATAAAGAGAAAAATGAGATCTATTCCAGACTTGGTGTTTTCTTATTAAAGAAAACAGGGAGAGATGGCAAAATTTCCATTGCCCTTTGAAATCCCTTCGGTTGTGCCCAGAACAGCTGCTGACAAGGAATGTTACAGGAGGCAGAGGTGAGGAAGAGATCAGATCCATCCCTCTTCTCATCTCTCCCCTCTCCCAGGCTCACCCAGACTGGCAAAGATGAACCTCACTCACCAATGATCTCTTTATATTCACTTTTTAAAGCCCCAGGTCATGCCCTAATGAATGCATATGCACATTAATATTTATAATTTCAATACACTCATTAACTTGTGTGTAGCTTTGCTATTATTTTTTATGTCATTTCTTGTACACAGAACTGGCAACTGCACAGAAAGCTGGAAAACCCCTGGTTATGAGTATAGTGATATATCTGCTAGACTGGCATCTGAACTGAAGTTACGCTGCTGGAATAACGCTGGCATTCAGCCCTTAAGGGAAAAAAAAACTTTGACCAGTTCAAATCCTTCCCTGCCCTGGGAGGCTTTAGTGAAAATCAGTTCTGTATTTTACAGGCTGGGCCCAGAAATGGTGATCAAAGCCTGGTTTCTGTTGGTGCAGTGGTGCCAGGCCCTGAATTGGGGCTGTGAAGTCACAGGGACCCGCAGTCTGTGCCAGGCAGTGATCCCAGGGGGGCTGCACCGCTCCGGAGCAGGGGAGGGCCTGATCGCTCGGGCAGTGTTTGTGGGGGCCCCGGAGAACAGGAGCTGCCTGCAGGTGTTTATGGAAAGGCAGAGGGCAGCAGCTGGAGAGCAGCAGAGGTGTCAGCAAACGGGACAGGCAGCGGAGCAGCAGTGAGGCCGGGGCAGGACCCCCGCACAGCAGGGCCCGGCAGGAGAGCACTGGCCCTAAAGGCCCGAGCGGGAGCGCTTGGCGCAGCGCAGGCCAGGGAGGAATCAGGACACCAGGGTGAGTCAGGATGGCCTCCCCGGGGACTGATAAATGTGATCCTGCAGGAACCAGGCGGCGAGGGCTCGCTCCAAACACCGGCTGCGCAGCCAAGGGAAGGAAAGGCCGCCACACAGAGCCTCGAGCAAAACAAATCCGTGGCCCTTGGTGGTGTTTGGGTGAGAACCAAAAATGCAGCGGGCTGCAGGCTCAGGGCTGGAGCCACAGCAGCAGGGCCAGGAGGGTGACAGACATCTGGTTGCTGGGCGTGAGCTCAGAGCTTGGGCTGAGGGAAAATATCTGAAACTGAGAGGGCGAGCCGAGTTCTCTGGCCAAATAAACTATTTGTGGTTGACATTGCCCAACAATAGTTTGGATGGGTAAGAAAAGGAAATCAAAGGCAGAGGCTTTTCAAATCCCTGCAGAATACAAGCAGCCAGCCAGAAAGATCATCCAGGGACTGCAGCAGGGGAGCAGGCAGAGGTGGGGAGAGCTGGGCGAGGGCAGAGGCACAAAAGCCACGGGAGGACACTGTTTCAGGAGGACAGAACTGTTTTTCAGGTGCTGGTTTCAGCCTGGAACTGCAATGCAAGCATGAACTTCATCTGCAAATGTGCAAAAGACATTAAAGTCTTTCTGGCTCTAACCATGGGCAAACACAAAGTTAGGAGTCAACTAATCCCTAATTAAATCTTGGTGTTAAAAAGTACTTTTTAATCAACACTTTAGGATATTGGGCTATTTGGTATCTCAGGTTAAGCTTTGGAAATGTTACCTTGCTTACACAAGAGCTGTTTGTGCATCTGCTAGCCATAATCCAATATTCTGGAACCAAAACATCTGTCAGGGAGAATCCAGGGCAGGGGTTGTATCAGTCACCTTCCTAGACCCAACAGGACATAAAAATCTGTTCTCCCCACAACTTGCACATTATCAAAATGCTACAGCAGAAAACTACCCCAGGGCCTGCCACTGAGTTAGCACAGGGCATGAAACAATAGAGAGCAGGGAAGTACCAAAACACATTCATTATAAGAGAATAAAAGTTTAATTTTTTGTAGTAACAACAATTTCAATCGATCCCACAATGAGAAGAAAAGGTGACTGCAGGAAGCAAGGCTCCCAAAGGAAAGCTGCAACTCGGGAGCACAGGTCTGCTCCTTATAACTCAAGGGGTAAAACAGAGACACCCCAAATATCCTTTACACAAACCAAGGTGGTCACCATAGCTCTGGTCTTCAACTCAGTACCTTCTCTTCTGAAGAATCTTGGCTGGTACACAGACGTTTCGAGGCTGGTTTTGCTGGAAAAGGTTAGAAAAGTAAGTTATTTAATGTACAGACTGACCTAACCACAAGCTCTGGAACAGGGAGCTCTGTTAAGGGATTTAACAGAAAGAGATGAGAGTTAAAATCAGGATTAACAGACACAAATGAAAACTCTTAGAGCAGTAATGGGGGGTCTTTACTGAATGCCAAAAAAAACTTTCAGAAAACCTGTGTGGAGCTACATTTTGATCTACATTTCAGTGCTACGCAACAACAGCATAAAAATAAGTTTCAGTTCATGCAACTGCAGACTGAGAGCCTCCCTCTGCTCCCCTTGTCATGTAGTGCAAAACCCAAGATCCCTGAGAACAACCAGTTTCTACAAGTACTTTAAGAACAAATGAATAATTATAAACAAAAAAAACCCCCACAAAACCACCAAATTCAGCACTGAAGATCTCTAAGGGTATCCATGTCTCAATTAAATTGAATCAGGTACAGAACCTGATTCTGCTGATGGGGTGAGTCCAGACTTCACCGAGTCTGTGTGAGCATAAGGAGAAGGTCAGAGCTGAGACCAGTCCCTTGGAAGTGCACTGATCCGGGCAAAAACACAGCTCTGTTCTGAGACTGAGCTAGCAGAGACGTGTGCTTGGCATTAGATCACAGAGCCACTGAATATCCTGCACTGGAAGGGCCCACAAGGATCACCGAGTCCCCATCCTCCCCCAGTGCGCAACCTGAGGCATAAAGGTCTGGTTTATGGCCTGTGGGGTGATCCTGTCCAGTCCACCATTTTTCTGGGGAGGCTCATGCTGGGATCAGAGGAGCAGGCTGCTGTTACCAAAGCAGGGAAGCCCAGCAGCTGCTGCACACGTGCAGGCGCTCGGTCCTGCCGGCCACCTCCGCGCTCAGGGCCACACCCACACGGCTGTCACACGCCTGCAGCAGCCCACGGCGCTGACCAGGTGGGACCAGCCTGAGGCAGCACAAGTGCAGCCTGAAATCCCAATGCCACATGGGAGGTTTGCTCCTTACCTTCGTCAGGGCAGGGCCTCTTGTAGAGCACATCTGCTGGGATCTGGAAACTGAGGCACAGCATCTCCTTGTTGGGCGCCACGTTCCTGACCGGGAAAGTGGAACAGCGTCCAGCCAAGGAGGTTCCCAGCATAGCTTCCGCTCGCTCCTGAATGTCTCTGGCTGGGTTGCTGTGTTTGGAGAACCCGTAGCAGTGCACAGTGGGAAGGCCAGCAGGGCCGCAGGGCTCCCCGACCAAGAGGTGCCTGAAAACATCCAGAAACTCCACAGCCAGAGCTGGCAGATTCATCACTATGTGGAAAGCGGTTTTGTGTTCTTCCTTCAGGAGCGGCAGCTCTTTGCCGAGCTCCTCCCTCACCGGCCCCCGCAGGAAGTCCCTGCCGTCCATGTTGAACGCCTTTACCTTGGCGTCCACTTTGTTGAGCTTGCAGTTGTGCAGGAGCCAGGTGTAGGAGTCGGGGTTGAGGTCGTTGGCAAACACTCGGCACTTTCTCTTGGCTGCTGGGATGGCGAAAGGCCCGATGCCAGCGAAGACGTCGAAGAGGACGTCGCCGGCCTTCAGCAGCTCCACTATCCGGCCGTGCTCCGTGGACAGGCGCGGGTTCCAGTACACTTTGGAAAAGTCCAGTTCATAGGCAATGTTATTTTCTTTGACCTGGAAGTCCAAAACGTTTGCTTAAGCCTCTGTGTTCAAACGCCAGGCAGATTTAAGCATTATCACTAATTAAAAAAATTGCAAACCAAGGTGTCTTATCGAAAGGTAACATCAGCATTGTCCCACTGGTAGCACACATGAATCTTAAATAAACAGATCAACCAAGCAATCAAACAAACAGATCTTAAATCAACAGATCAACTCATCACAAACGGCCATGTCCCCAGTGTCAATCCCGATGGCTGGCTTTATGCAGGTCTCAATCACCAGCTGGAAATAAAGCAGCAACTTAAAATGACCCTAAAAAATCCTGAGTGTTTTCAAGAGCTTTGTGGCTGGCTGACAACTCCTTTATTGAAAGCAGGCCTTGGAAAGATGCCTCCAGCCCTCCTTTGTGGAGTGCACACAGTAAATAAGCGTCTGAGAATGATAGGCCCAAGAACAGGAACCGTCAGCCAAATTCAAAGCCACTGGGAGCCAGTTCTGCAGCTTGAAAATACTGTATTTCATCTCCCAAGGTGATGGAGTCTGGAAACTGATCCAAACCCAGGCTTTGGGATGACCGCTATCTTAAGAACAGACCTGAAAAGGAACAGTATTTATTCAGATGAGAATGGGATGCAAGATAATACTCTCTTTGCAGCAGCATGTGGAATTGTCTGATTCCAAAGTACAGTAACTTGGGATCCAGATCACCACATCATTTGCTCTGCATGCAAGAAACACCCTGAAGTGTCTCTGCACTCCTGGATGCAGCTCCATGGTGTGCCAGGTGTGTGGTGCCACCATCTGCATAATAATCAATTGTCACTGCTGCCTTGACAATCCAACAGCCTTCTCTCTGCAAGAACAGAATGTTCCACCAAGCTATTCAGCCTTTTATTTGGTAATCTCATGTTTTCTCCTTTGAAAGTATAAAGCTGCTAACAGATAAGAGAAAATATTTTTGTGGAAGCAGTGGCCAAGTTTCCAGCTACAGACAAGAAACCCCATGTGAAGAACACTTGGCAGTTACACAGTGATTACACCTGATAAATGTCAGAGCAGGGGAGACAGGAGGTTTGTTTTGCTGCTAACAGGAGAGGAAAAAGGCAAAAGCAAAATGTTGCCTAAGTTGCAAACTTGGTGAGATTGAGATTTCTGTACCAGCCACTGTACAAGTTGGTGAAATTAGGAAACTGGATTTTCTTAGATCAAATCCACATCACTAAATCTACGCTATGAACTTGGAAGAATACATGCCATCTTTATCCCTACGGCTGAGTTTGCCCTTGGAAGACCAGGACAAAGGAATGCTGAAGTAACAGCCAAGCCTTAGGCTCAGACAGGTGTCAGGAAGGGCACTGTGCAAAGGAATGGTCTTGGCAGCATCCCTGCACCACATCTCTCCAGAAGATGCCTTTGGGTTTTAGCACATTAAATTTAAAATACCAGGGGGAAAAGACCTGTACCTTGGTCACCAGATTGTTCTCTCCAGCAAGCACTTCCATTTCAAAATTCCTGTATGTGCTGTCAATAATATTGGTTTTATTCACTACACAGGTGATTCCCGGATTCTTGTCCATTATAACCTGGCCTGCAAGAGAGGTGAGAGATAATTATGGTTAAGGGACCGGGACCTTTTAATGTTCTACAACAGCCACAACAAACCTGCTGTTTACAGCTAAATTAACGAAAGTGTGTGTTGGAACAACCTCCCTCTAATGACTCAGGGCTGCAGCTGTGACCTTTCCAAGGCACACACTTCACCCTGGCTCAGAGTTCAGTGCAGTGAGAGCACCACACTGTGAGAGAACTGTGCCCCTCAGCACAGTTCCTGAGAGGAGCTGTTTCACCTACCAATCAAGTGTCTGTAGGGCAGCTGGTGATCCCTGAGATTCAGATGAGCAATGTGGCCAACACGGCTGAATCCAGAGGTGACCTCTTGACCTTTGGGAAGGACGGCTCGCAGGATCTCCTCCGACTTGAAATTCTCATAGGTCAGCTCCAAGTGGTACCTGGACACCTCAGGATGGACACTGAGCTGTTTCAGGACCTGCTGCTCTGACTCTCCTAATGAGAACTCCGGTACTTTATGAGGATCCAGAATAACAAATCTATTGTTCTCATCCTCTGGATCCTCCACCACCCGCTTGAGGCCGGGACGCTGCAGTACTGATTGTTTTAGGGACTTCAGCACATTATGCACAATTTCTTTCTTGACTTTGAGAGCTGGAACAACCACTGTCCTTTTGAAAGCTTCTCTGTTGAGCACTGTCATCCCACGCACTCCAGGATGTGGCAAATACAGTTCTGGATTAGTTGTATCCTCCACGGTTTCGGGCATTGTTGAGAAAGTATTTTTTTTAACTACTACAAAAGGCCCAGGTATTCTGCCAGAATGTTGTGCCAATAGCATCCAAACTGCTGGAAATGATGTATTTGATGCAGCTGTCCTAAAATGATTAGTTTTCAGTAGTCTGGCACAGTATCCCAATCTCCACAAAGTCCTAGAAGAGAAATTATTCATTTTATAGACATTATGTAATCATTCCATTTAAAAGGCTGCAAATCACATGGATTTGCTGTTCTCTTAAACCAGAATTTCCATCTGTACCAAACAATCCACAATAGTTTAGTAAAGCTCTTTATTATGAAATATATGCTGCAAACTTCTGTTATTTTGCAAATGTACTTTTAGACTCAAAACGTTAACTAACTTCAAGCAGCGAGATAATCCCCTCCTGCCAAAAAACAATGACCCCTCTTTGTTCTAATAAATGTGATATTAATCTCAGTAAGCCAAATGGAAAGATTTCTACTGTCTTGATCCGACTCCTGTTGGATCCCTCCTGTGGCTGGTAAAATTCATTACCAAGCAGTGGTTGCTAGAAAACAGTTATTAGTCATGATCACTCTTTGGTGATTTCTGCCTCCCGTGCCCCAGCATAAGGGGTTTCATGCTCTGTGAAATCTTTGCTCCATGAGGCGCATACCAGAAAGGTCATTAATTAAATGCAATGTCCCCCATAAGGTCAAGAGGAGCATCAGTAATGTCTGTTCCTGCCACTGAGCCCCGGTTCATCCACAGGATGGGAACTTGAGAAGTGGCTTTACACTTCTCTGAATGGTTTACTCCACTAGAGGCGCACCAAAAGGGCCCAGTTTTCTGCCTTGGCACTGGCTGCTCTAAGGCAGGAACCAATGGTTTAGGTGGTGCTGGGGGCTGGCATTTCTCCTGACTTTCTTAAAAGCCTGATCAGAGAGAGAGAGGCTCTGCAAGGAAATTGGTTCTCTTGCCTGCCTCCCTCAGCCCTGCCCCTCTCCAGGGTAACAATAGGCTGTGTGCTCTCTCCTTCGCAAACCTGCTGTGCCCAAACCCTGCCAAAGCCGGTCCTGCTCCCGTCCCCTGTCCCGCCCAAAGCCCAGCTCCTCGCCGGGACTCCTTACATCTCCCAGGCAGCCCACTTCCCTAAGCCAGGGTTTTTGGCAGAGCACACCTCCTTCCGAAAGACACACTGCATTCCTCGCGTCTGCTGCACAGGCGAAATCCCTCCTTCAGAGGCCTGAGCATCCCCGTGCTTTTCCTGGGGATGGAAACGGGTGGCGCGGTTCTCGCAATCAGGGAATCGAACAGGCTGGAAGAGACTTCTGGGGTCACCGAGTCGAACTGTGACCGAACACCCACCACCATGGCACGGCGTGCCTCGCCCAATCTTTCCTTAAACACCGCCAAGACACTGACTCCAACACCTTGCTGGACATCGTTCCAATGCCCGATCACCCTTTCTGTGAAGAAATTCTTCCTAATGTCCAAACTAAGCCTCCCCTGGCGGAACTTGGGGCCATGTCCTCTCATCCTGTCGCTTCTCGGTAATGGATTAAACCCAAAAGATGAAGCCGCCCGCAACGCTGAATCTGCCTGGAGGCCACTGCCGCCACCTTTCCAAGGCGCCTATGGAGAGACACCATCCTCTCCCTCACCGCTCGATCCCGTTTATCCCGTCCTCCCCTCAGGGAATTCTCTCCCCCGCTCAGCCCCCCCCCGCCCCCGCCCTCACCTCATGCCGGGCCCCGCGCGCCGCGCGCGCGCGTCATCGCCGCTGCGCCGAGGTGGGCGGGGCCGAGGGGTGACCACGCCCACAGCGCCACGCCCTTCTATGTCCCCTCAGCGGGGCGTGCGCGCGGCGCGACGNGGGTCCGGGCGGGCTCGACCCCTGCCCGCCCGCGGCTGGTACCTCTCGGCCCGCGAGCGGCGTGCGGAGGACGAGGACGAGGAGGACGGAGAGACCGCCCCGCTGCTGCCGCCGCCGCCGCCGGGCAGCGTGCGTGTGAGGGGCGGCGGGCCGGGAGCGCCTGAGGGGGCTGCGCTGGGTGCTGAGGAGAAGCTCGGGGAGCGCGCGTTCGAAGGACGGGCGGGATGGGGCGGTGCGGGGCGGCTCCGGGGTGACAGCACCGGGGAGGGGGAATCACCTGGAGGCGGGGGATGAGCCTCTGCTCCCATCGCGGCTCCTGATCCCTTCGATTCCCTCCTTGCTGAGCGCTTGGAAGTGCTGCCGTGTGCCCTCGCCCCTGCGGCGAGCACGCAGGGAGAGCCTGCTCCGAGCAGTAAATCTCGCCGTGCTCGTTTTGCGCTCTGCTTTCGCTGTGCTCAAAGGTTGTGGGCGTCTTGAGATGCTTACGGGGCGGCATCGTGTGTGCGCAATGATTTGCGTCGTTTTAGAATGAGAAGTGAGATCTTAGATTAAAGAAGGAAAAGTTGACCGTTGCCCCCTCCCTTGAATTTCATTTTAGGAAAGATCGAGACACCTCTTCCACTAACTGTACTTTTTTTTTTTTCCTGTCCTTTTCACAGAGTTCTTCAAGTCCTGGTTCTTCCTTTGCTTTCTCAGTGTTTAACTTAATGAATGCAATCATGGGCAGTGGGATACTCGGCTTATCCTATGCCATGGCCAACACAGGGATCATGGGGTTTAGGTAAGTTTTCAGTTTTTACATATACTAATTTTTAAACTTGACTTGTAGGTTTAAATTGAACAAAACTTGATTACTGAGACTCCTGTGCAAATCTGGGGAAGAAATAAATAGCTTGTGCCTTTCAGAATTGTTGATTGAGATCTTCCCCTTTTTGACGTAGTCATTCAGATCTGGTCTAACATAAGTCCTACCCAGATGTTGCATTAAATTGCCACAGGGTGGCAATTTCTTGGGCAATACTGCTAATAGATTGATATTTTCCTTTCAAAACTGTGATCTCCTTTAGTTCCATGAATGGGCCTTCGGTGGAATAGGATGGATATGTGACTGAAAACTATGAATCCACTTCTGCTTTTGTTTGCACTTTTGCTTGTTGCAGATGCTAACCTGTTGATAATGGGGCCAAAGTCACTGGAGTTCTCACTTTGACCACTTCCTAAGCATTGGTTTCACTTCACTGGAGGATGTGTGTTTGTGTATGTGTGCACACACAGCCTCCCATGGTTATGACCATTCTGTGATCCATACAGCCAGGCAACTTGGCAAGTATTGGGAAGATCAGAGACCACGTGAACCATACTCAGCAGATACAAGCCATAAAACGAGGAAATCTTGTAGCTCAGTTCTTGCAAGAGTAGCATTCTTAAACCTCCAAAGTGCATTGTACTGTAAAAGTGCTTAATTGTGAATATTTTGTGGTTTTTAGTATCTTGCTGCTGATTGTTGCCAGCCTTGCTTCTTACTCTGTGTTTCTTCTGCTCAGTATGTGCACTCAGACTGGTAAGTGAAAAGGATTTATCTAACAGTGAGCTTTGAAATATTTCCTCAGTTTTATCACAGAGACATGACCCAGTATAAAGACTGCAGTTACCAGCATGTTGACAGTGGTGTCTGATTGTCTGACCTTGAAATATTCAATGTTTTTAGCAATTAATATCTGCCATTTAAAAACAGGATTTTGAGTCTTTCTATGCAAAGCCAACTCTTAACTGACTGGTTTCTAAATTTTTAAATTTATTTTTCCAAATGCCTCTCTTATCTTTCCAGAGAGATCCTGTATTTCTGCAGCAAAATTATTTTGGTGCTGGCTGAACCTCACTACTTAAGTGTGTGCTTTTGCTTTCAGGGAATGCTTAAGAGCAGTAAAATAGCAGTTTTTCATTCTCCTAGGACTAGGACGTGTATTTTTGTCCGTGGTTTGAAATGGATACCTTTGAGGTTTTTCAGTCACATTATTCTTGTGGTGCTTGATAGATGTAGCTTAGAAAGAACTTTTGATGCTGAATGAGAAGTCATGTTGCAGTCCTTGGAAACTGCACTGCTTTGAGACACTTCAAACTGTCCATTCTAATACCTGCACTCAAATCTGCTCATATTTTAATTCCTGCTTCTGTTAATTGTTGCTGAAACAACTGAGTTGTTCCTTGAGTTCTACACAAAGATCATGTTACAGCAGGAAGTCTCCCTGCTTATTGTTTCCTTCTCATCTGTTTTCCTCTCTTTTCAGAGGTGGTGGGAGAAAGCTTCTGCTTCTTTCCTCCTTGGCTTTGTTTTCTTTAGCTGCCTTTGGTCTCTCAGATGATTGCTTCCTGATTCTTCTTAGATCTGCTGCTCCTGTTCCCACCTGTTGAGTGATCTTCTTCATACATTCTTAAAAAAACACCCCTCTGAGGTAGGGTTACTTTTATGTTGGTATTGTTGGCTGCTTGATGATTTAGGATTAAGTCTTTGGTAATTTTTTTCTCCTTTTGAAGTGCTGCTTATTAGAAAGGAATCAGAACCTGAAACACATAGCTAGAGAGGTACATGAGAAGCAAAACAAAGGGGAGACTTGAGGTAATTTTAGTGGCCTTTTTAACCTCTTACTTCAGGCTGAAAAGTTCTGTATTTTATGGGCATTAAGTGGTATTAAGCTGTTGTCTAGTAAAAAATATTTAAAGAGATTCTTGCAAAAGAATTATGATGAGGGGGAGAACTAAGCATTTAAGTTTATTGAAGTCAGAAGAGTTTGGATGTTCTGAACTCAGAGGCCTGATATGCAAGAAGGGTTTAACTCCTCAGTTCTTGTCCAAAGGCAACAGTACGTGTCAGAAAAGCATTTTTGAAATGCATACAGCTGAAGTGTCAGGATGAAGAATTTCTCTTGTCTGAAACTAATAATTATTTATCACCTAATGCTGGCAGGTTAGGACTTGCACCAGAACTATGTCTGGATAAGTTTGCTGGATTTATGACCTTCTGTGTTTTGATTTTTTAAAATAAGAAAATAAAATTTGAGGTTATATTTCCTGTAATTCCTGTCAGCTGTTGAAGTAATTAAATATTAGATAACATTCCAAGTTTTTCCTTGGAACTCTTTCTTTAAAAAGTGGGAAATACAACCTGTTGTACCTTGACAAAGTAAAATCTCTGTATGTGTTTGATTCCAAAGTAGGTAAATAAACTTTTTCTTTAAAAAAATCTATATCAATTTGTAAACAGTGTTACAGTATCAAACTTAATCCGTGTGAAAAAATTGGAAGGAAATTTTAGTATTTTGTCATTAAAAATAAGCTAGAAAAAATTAAAGGGTGATGAGGAGAAACCGTTGAAAGTGTTTGTAAACTATTATTTAGGAAAGAGAAGTGTTTTATTTGCCTATAAAACACCTTCTGACAAGAAAGCACCAATACTAATTCCATTTTAAGCAGACCAGGATTTATTAAGCACAAGCATTTTAGTTGCAGTTCAGAAATAAAGGAGAGTCATCAGTTACTCAGTTACTCTGGTCTGGACTTTGACAAAATCAAGTGATTTGTGTAGACCAAAAGGCTTGGCAAAAAAAATACTCCCAAGTGTCAAGTGTGGAGTTGAGATTAGTTTAGTCAGTGTTTGTTCCTGGTGTTAATTCAGTATGACCTACGTTGTTTGGGCTGATAAAGGCTAAGCTCACTCTTTAAGGCAGGGGAATTGGGAATTTAGGTGTGATGCACTTTGTAGTTGTGTGGCTGTTTTTTTTCTTTTCATTTTAGGAGTTAGTCACAAATATTGCTGGTACTATACTTTCTCCTTCACATTTAAGGGGATAATTTCCATGGGGTGTTAATAACATGATAAAAATTAAGCCAATCAGGCAGAACTTATTTATTTTTATACAAATTGAACTAAATATTTTGT
>WAAG01045204.1:359-13619 GCA_013390105.1 Tichodroma muraria
CAATAAGAATGCCCACATGCTGCATATAAAACAGCCAGGGTTTGACTGTATTCCTGCCTCATTTGTGCTGGTAGAGATGGGAAGCCATGGTACCACACAGCCCCAGCCCCAGTCTCAACTCCTTTCATAAGGCTCCTTCCTCCAACTGCAGTAATGCCAATGCAAAACATCCCAGAGATCAGCTGCTGTGCTCAGGGGCTGATGAGGGGGATTGTTTGTTCCTGTTCATCTGCCTGGGTTTACAATATATGGCTCTTCATCTTCAGATCTCAAGCTTAAAAAGGTTGATAAAGGAAGTTTGTTTATCATTCCCAGTTGCCTAATGCGTAAAACACAGCTTGTTCTAATCTTCATTACTTTCCCCTGCTAATTCCCTGTGCTGATAATTTGCCATCCTTCAGCATGCCTGTGCTCTCTGTCATTGCCAGTTCCTGACTGAATACAGTACGTGTTTGTCAGAGCAAGGAGGATGTTTTGAATGGGTGGAATTAAATCGGAATAATAGACCAAAGTGTGTTTTCAGGCACCTCAATGTGTTCAATATCCTTGTGTACAAGATTCCCCCACATACAGTAATGCACACTGACAAATTTCAAAACCTAACAAGATAGATATTTCCAAACTGATGAGCATCTGTTGGGACATTGCCAAAGACATGTGGCAATTAAATGTCCATGTGCCTCTAAAACCCAGGAAAAAACAGCTGCATTGGAAAAACATGGAGCCTATGGGAGCAATGCTACATCCAGGTTTACAGTTTTACTACAGGCTACAGGCACATTTGGACTTATCAGTCCTGGGGAAAAGAAGTGAAACCTGGCAATGAAGTGAGTAATGAGACTAAGCCACCCATCATTCTATTCCATGATTTTAGGGAATTGCCTCATGTTGAGAATTGTCCCACTTTTGTGCATAGTCTTATGTCTCAGGCAAGTTCCTACCTGGAAATCAGTTGTCCTGTAATTTCAATATTTGGATTTTTTTTGTCACCATACCTGTACTTGTGTGCTATCGCTGCTGCATTAAAAGCAGATTTTCACCTATGAAATTTATCATAGAATCACAGAATAGTCTGAGTTGAAAGGGTCCGAGAAGGATCATGAAATCAGCTCTTAAGCAAATGGCCAATATGGGGACTGAGTCCAAGGCCCTGGTATTATTAGCATCACACTCTGACCAACTCAGGTGGAACATCTGAGGCTTTCAGAGATAATTAAGAGACTGTTGCCCAAGTGTAGAGATGAGATTCTCCTCACTGTCAGGAGAAGGTAAAAATGTTTTCTTTTGATGGGGAAGGCAGCTCTGGGTCTGCAGGAGACTCAGGGCAAAGGGAGGTACACTGAACTTCTCAGTGAGGGAGGATTCTGGCAGGAGCCAGATGGAAACTGAGGATTGTAAGGAAAAACCTTAGATAAACTTTTGGGCTCATGTTACAGCTAAGAGAGGTACTCATTAAAGACTGTATTGATGAAGTTTACATGAAACACCCTTTTTCCTTCCTAATTATACAGCTGGTATCATTCAAGAAAATCTGTGGACTATTTATGAAGCAAAGGGAAAGCTATGAACTATATTTTATTTGTTTAATTTATTTGACAAGCTCTGACTCTGACCCAGCTTGGGAGAAAGGAAATGCTATGAGAGAAAGAGAGCACAAGGCCTTTATCTTCACTGAATTATTTCTGGCAGCAAAGAAAACCTTTGGTTCTTCAATTATTTCAGTCCCATCCTGGCATTTGTTTCCTATCACCCAGTCCTGGATCATCTGACTTGTCATGTAGGATCATGGTTGCTTTTTCCTCTTCTATCTAATGCTAAAAATGAGAATCTTGAGTTCCCTCCTTACTTAACAGCCTATCAGCAAGACATATTGTGACAGTAAATTTTGAAACTTCACAGAATTGCCTAAAAATACAGTATCGGGGAAACTGATACCAGACAGCTAGGGCACAAACTGGAAAGTGGTCTTTCAGGGGTAACGTCTTGGGACATGGCTATTGGTATTAAAGAGCAGCGCAAGAGGATTAGGCATGTAGGGAGGGTGTGAATGCCAGGATAAACAGACAGAGACAGGAATGGCCAACTGTTGGCTCAAGGGAAGATTTTCTTCCCTGAAATGACTCACTGGTGCTATTCAAAGGCAATAAAAATGTCAGTAGAGAGCCACAGCTTTCTGCTCTGATAGAAAGAGCAAGGTTTGCCACAGCAACTTGTCCTTTCTGCCCTGATTTATCCCAGAATCAAGATGCCACACTAGCTGATGCATATTTCTTCTGGTCAGCGATTCATTCTCTCAATGTAAAGTGTGTTGATTTATGGATAAATAGGGTGCATTGGCTCTACTGAGCCTACTGATCATGTTTGAACACAGTCATGGAAACAATGCTTCTTCTTTAAAGAAGTAGAATGGCAAAGTCAAGCACTCAAAAGGCTCAAATTGCCAGTAATGCCCAAAGTGATACTTAGCTTTATTCAGTCAATTTGTGTATTTTTCATATGATGGTATAATCTTTAATTATACGCTTCACCAAATTTCTTAGCTTCTAGCAGCCAAGCTTGGAATGAATTTATCTTCCAAACATGGATGGTTTGTTTGAAACACTGTAGCTTTTTTCCCAGGAAGGTTTTCAGTGCCTGCCTTTAACCATCAAGAGGGCAGCCTCTCTGCAGCACAGTTCATGCTTTTAAGCTTTTCATAATACATTTGTTCAAAAACGTCTAGCTGAGTTGCAGCCACGGGGAGCAAAGTCAAATGAAACTAGTGGTCCTTCCTCAGTTGGGTTTTGTAAATTTCTTGATAGCATTGGTGACAGCTGTGCATAGTCGCCCTGTTCTCCCTATTGAAGTACTCCTTTGTTTCCTGGCTGTTTGGCTCCAGAGAGTCACCTGTCTGAAGACAGACATGCACACACTCAGGTGTGTGTGTGTGGCGGGTTCAGCTGGACCACATGCCAATGTGTATTTGCTTAATGTTAGACTGGGAATGAAAAAAATCACTGTAAAATCTACATCTTCAATATATTTTTTATTATTCTTTGAGTGCCTTGCTCCAATAGACCTTCACTGTTGTTTGGGGGTTTTAAATTTTGTTTTTGTTGTTCTTACTGCTCTAATTTTCCTTCCTACTTTTCTTTTATTCATAAGTACTAATTAACTGTGCCTATGAGCCATAACGCTTTCCTAATGAACAAGCCATGAGCTTTGTGAAAGTACCTTAAAAGACATGGAAAAAAACACTTCCAGCTGAGCCAAATGCAGCACATCTCTTCATGTCAGTCAGGTTGAGAGCAGCTCCATTGAGTAGCCCTTTGGAGAGTTGCTGGAGCTGTGCAATTAAAATCAAACCTGGAAACAGCAAGAGCAGCGGTGCTCAGACACGGCAGCCACGGGTGAGTGCCTTGCTAGGAGAAACACAGGGGAGACTGTGCCAGGAGGAGAGGGCTTCCTAGGGGCCTCCTGAAGCTGTGTCTACTCGGACTTGTGACATGGCCCTCAAAACTCCCCCAAAAATTCACCACGTTTAGGAAAAAATAAAAACGTCTGAGGGTAGAGTAAAAGGAAAATGTTTCAGGGAAGAATCAGCTCAGCAGGAAGATGTGGAGCTAGTGTAATTGGAGGTGCATGGGAGGTTCACGCAGCTTCACAGGAAAAGCACTGTAAATTGAGAGGAAGGATCAGTCCTTTCTGAGAAAAGCAAAATGGAAGAAATGCGTTGATTTAATGCCTCTACAATAGCAGAAAATGAGATGCATCTGTACCTCCATCCCTTCTTTTTCAGGCAGAAGCAAAAACAAAACAGCTCTTCAGTGCTTTTATGTTCTGCAACATAATAGGTAAAAGAGAGCACTGTGAAGAAATAATCTAATTCACACTATTTCCTTATTTTTTATGCATTTTCAGTGAAAGATCCCACGTTGAACTCTCTACAGTGTTAATGTAAAAGTAATGGGAGAGAAAGAATGGAAATGGACCTCCATTTGGAGAAATTAAAATCTTTTAATATGATACCAAATGAAATTGTTGTTGTGAGTCATTGTGTAGCAGAGACAAAAACAATGAATGTTTGATTTGCACAAGTCCCTGCTTTTCATTCAAGGCAAATGAAGCAAATGCAGTTTTTTGCACGAAGTTTTCTTCAACTGGTTTGAGCTATTACGCACTTCATTTAGACCAGACACGCCACAAGAATGAATGTTACATAAAACAGGCAAAGGTTGATGGAAAGCTGCAAGAATGAAGCTGCATGGGACTGAAACATGCCTTTCCTAAATTTCTGCACTTCTTGCACATTGTCCACAAAACAGAGCCTGGAAGAAAGCCATAAGCGGCGTTTCTCAGGCTGTGCTTGCTCTTCCGTATGGAGAACATCTCTTGTGTCATGCAACAGCGAGAATGGAAGGCGAGGGAAGGTGGGGGATAAAAAACCACCAGGACCCTCTCTTTGGCTGTCAGACCAGTGTCCAACCTTTTCTACACCCCACTACTTGTTGAAATCATAGCAATTCTTCCTGTGCAAATGCAAGTTTGTGAAACACTGAATGAAAACCCTGCTTTTAGGCATAGAGCTGTGTCACCCATTCCCCTCACCAGCTGAGAGTTTCCAATAGCATATGCAACACACATATTTTCCTTCTGGCTTTAGCATCACTTTTCTTCAATTAAAGACACCATGTGAAAACATGACAAATATGAATATTTCATGATTCTTTGGTGCTTCTTTGGACTTCACACTACAGTCTTATTCATGACACAAAGAAAAACAAGGTTAGAGCAATACTGATTTTTTCTCATAATGCTATTTTATGTGTGAACATTAATGGAAGAAAAGCAAAGAAATGAATAGCTTTATAGAAAAGCTTCCAGCAAGGGGAAATTAAAAGATGAAGGTGAGATTAAGCATGTGTGATCACACCAAGTACACTGTGACTTTCTATTTTGTTGTTACGGTGTGCTGGAAAAGCCAACATTAAACCTGGTGTAGAAAATAAACACACAGAGAGGAATGTCCAGTTATAACAATCTGACTGCCAGCCTCATAATTACATTTGTAGCCTGCAATATTTTTCTAAGTCTTCTTCAAGAGATATATATAAAAGATATAATAAATAAAAACTTCAAATAAAAGCTAACCTTGAAAAAAAAGGGGAAAAAAAAAAAGAGAAAAAGCACCAGCAAAAAAACTGGCATAATGAAAATGGCAATAAAACCAATAGAACAGGCTGAACACAGTACAGTGTGCCCAAAAGCCCAGACTTTGAATGCAAATAAGGTAAAAATAAAGTCTATCTTTTTCCTTTTCAAACTGTTCTACACTCTTGACTAGTACAACTTGCATTCATGAGCACAGCTCTTGCTATTTCACATTCTTATTTAAGAGGCCTTCTTATCCTGAGGCATTAAAATTACAATATTCCTGCTGGAGTCTCTCAAGTAGTTTAATAATTCTGTGGTTTAATTATTGAAATAATTTCAATTTACATTCAGCAAGTCCAGCAGCAGGCTGGAGAATTGAAGGGTACAATATATGTATATTCTCAGCAGTAGAAGAAATATAAACAGTCTTCAGTTTTGTTGGCTTCTCCACATAAAATAATGATGGGAACAGAGACTTTTTGGAGATTCAACAACACAAAGAGAATTTGGGACCCAAATGACTGTAGCAGATCTTCTCTTCCAACCTATGAGGTAAAATGTCTTCAGCACATCAATTTCACTACTGAATTTTCAAAGCCAGCTTAAGTTCTGCACTGTGGGTACATGCCGACCACCAAAACCCAGAGAGGATAGAGCTGCACAACCCTTAATGGACACTAAAACTAGTTTGAGGTACATCTTCCCTACCAACAGGGCTTAATCCTTTAGTTTAACCATACCTAAAGAGAAAACTTGGAGCCCCTACACACACCCTAAGATCACAATGGATGAACATCAGAGGGAAAAATCCTGGTTCAAATACCTTTCTCATCCTTACAGCACAAGCCAGTGCCCTGGAATATCCTGGGCAGTGGGTCCTAAATGCCTCTGAAAATTCAACTTTGAATGACCTGATTAGACTGTTGAATAATTGTCTGCTTTGAAAAAAATGTGGAAGAATATGGTAGAATACAAAGATGCAAAACTTGACCTCTCTTCAGCTGCTGGGAACAAGTTTCATAACTAGTTTATAACTGCATAAATACTGGATTGATTGCTACAGGAGCAATACGCAGTACATGGGCTACATATCTTGTGTAAAGTCACATGCTAAAACTGAGGAAAACAAAACATAGAGTTATCTGCAGAACATTCTCTTTCCTTAATATTAGTTGTACTTGTAGCAGTCAATATTGGTGTGCATATTGGCTTTTGACTTGGGTGTGTATCACAGTCTTTCCCTCTAATCTTGCTCCTTCCCTACTGTGGGAATAAAACCCAGATTCAGGGGGAAAGGAACATGCAGTAGGTTCCAGGCAGACCTCCAGTCTGGATGGTCAAATCCCAGACTACTAGGTGTGGTGGCCCTCTGCTGGAAAACCTGTTAAATAATTTTCTTAGGGAAATCACTGAGGTGTCCACTTGCATGGTAGCACAAAGTCCAGATTCCCCCATGTATCTCTGAAAAAAGTGAAGGAAGAGGATTGATGAAAAACTGAACGTGCTGGAGACAGAGTATGGGTTGTCCAATGTGTTTGTAGGCACAGTAGGAAACCAAGAATAGACATAAATTATCAGAGAGAGAAAATACCTCAGCATCAAAGCTATGTTCAATGTGTGGGAGAGCCTCAATATAGCTCAAATATAGCACAGTGAGCAGATGTCTTTACTACCATAAGTGTACTTAGACCTCCCTGGATTTACAGCAACAGCAGAGAATCACAGTCTCTTTCATTCAAAAATTATAGCAAAAACCTCTGTTGCGAGTCACCTTTTATATCAGACACAAGACCACAACACTCACCTACAGTAAGAGATATGCATTAAAGACAAGAAGAAACAGGAGAAATTGATGAAGGGAAGATTAAATTTCCATTTCTCCTCTTGAAGCAAGACTTCCTTATGTGGAGAATGCAAAATTCCTTGTTGACAAACTCAGGAGGTGTAGTCTGAATGGTAAGGCTGCAATAAGTGGATGTGCCTCAAAAGTGGGATGTGCCTCAAAAGTAGATATAACTCGAACTCATCAGTGACAATTTTTTCACTGAAAGGGTGATTAAGCATTGGAAAAGGCTGCCCATGGAAGTGGTGAAGTGATTATCCCTGGAGGTATTCAAGAAATGACTGCATGTGGCACTTTGTGCTATGGTTTAGTTTACATGTTGGTGTTCTGTCAAAGGTTGAACTTGATCAACTTTGAGTTCTTTTCCAATAATAATTCTATGATTCCATAATAATTCTATGATTGTATGATTCTATGTCAAGTTTCTGGAAAGTATTTCTCCACATCTACCCCTCTGGCTTTGAAAAACTCTCCAGAGTCAGAGATGATAAATACATAACAGCAACAAAACAAGGTAGCAGGAGAAGAAACTATGATGTTTAATCCCTCCTAAAACCCTTCTTCTCAAACATTGTAGGAAAAGTTGTTTAAAATGAATCGTTTACTGCAAGTTCTGTTGAAAATATTATCTAAAACCTCACTGAATATGACTACTGTGGACACATTGGGCTTTTTTCATTTTGCCTCGATTCATTGGACTCTTGGATAGACGAACAATGGAAAAAGTTTCAAATAAAACCCATGGGTGATTTGGTATACAAAGCTACTATTAATGAACTCTTAAGAACAGGACTAATATGAATTCTTTATTATGATGTCTTTTACAACTATTTTATTTCCTATTTTAAAGCTGAATTTCTGGAAAACAATATTGAGGTATGAAATGTTCCCATTTTATGATGATTCTGGAGTAATTCAATAAGAGTTTTCTGACAGATTTACTGTTTTTAATTAGAATCAAAAGTGCAGAAAAAAGTCATAGCTATAAGGAAATGTTATATTTTCATTAATATTTTAATAGAGACATCTGAAGCAGTCATTTTGCCCAGTAGAATTGGTCAAGTCTTCAAATATTTGATTTAAAATATAAGTGGAACAAAAATACTGATTTAAATACAAAGTATTAAGTGCATGAATCAGGTACTGCTTTGACGAAACAAACTGGTGTGGAACAACAGCAAAAAAGAAGAACCAATTTTGATCTTTTTGTTAGACTGTTGGCAACAAATATATGAAATTCTGACTGCCTGAATCAGATAATATCTTTTTGTAACGTAAATAAAAATATGTGATTAATGTAGCATTTCCTGAATGGATACTAAAATTACTTCATCTTTTTGATTAATATTTTAGGCATACACTGCAGTTCACATTGAAAAAAAAATCACATACAAATGTACTGAGGCAAGAATACATCCCTCTTAGTTAAAATGCATGCTCTGCTCTCTGTGCATCCATTGGTTGTAACCCAGTTAGAAGAGAAGAGAAGAGAATGGTTCTAAACTGCACTGGTAGAAAAAACATCCAGCATCTTTCTCCCCTTGCCCACCACTACTTGTCACACCCCTAAAAGTGCATATGGGATTGTGGGTGAAATTTAGTCTTCAACTGAGTATGAAAAATAAGCAGAGGACTTTCACTTACTGCTACATAAATTTGTTTTCTAATCCCTATTTGCATGTGATAAACAATATAAATTCAAGATTAGTTTTATCTATTTTTTTGCACTATAAGGGGAATTTGAAGACCTTTTTAAAGAAGCCAGTCAGCAGGTACATGAGTGTTTCCCAAAAGTGCTATCTTGACTCCTGAAGCTGTGTAAGTACAGTACTCTGACCCAGGGAGTCAGAGGCAGCTGACAAATTTCTCTCAACAGGTCTGACTGTAGGCTTGAGTGTCTATCCCTGTGTTGTGCACCATTACATAACCATGCCCATCATCACACCTGGCTGGGGCTGGTTCTCACAGTTTCCTCCCACAGTTGCACCTCATTCCAGTAACTCTCAGCCACCGAGGCTGCAGCTGTGTGCTTCAGGGCTGCTCTTGTTTTTCCTATCACCCCATGAGACAGCCCATATACAGGAAACTTGATTTATCTTTCCTGTCTCTGTATCAAGACCAATAATTACATTCAGACAGAGCAGATGACAGCGTCTGGATGTGATCTGGAGATGGCAGGAGAGGGGGAACTGCCTGCTGTTTGGTTATTTCTAAATTCCAGTTCATTACTGAAATGACTTCCTAAGTTCTAGCAGTACTTCAGCTCCAGCTGGAATACAGCTTAACTTCCAGATATTAGTTTTTATTAGGGTAGGTTAGTGAACTGTCAAGTGCCCCTTATTTTCATCTCCACAAAGTGCTTATTGGTGATTTTTAAATTGTCTTGGTGAGTTTAGTGAGCTTCACAGCACCCTATAGTGTTTCCATACACCATCTTTTTCACCACAACATTTTGATATTTAATATATAGATTTGCTTGTTAGGGAGCATAGAATCTGTCTGCACATTGTCACACTGATGTGGGTGTGGGTGTGGGTGTGGATGTGGGTGGGGGTGTGGATGTGGATGTGGATGTGGGTGTGGGTGTGGGTGTGGATGTGGGTTGGTTTGTGCTGAGCTGGGCTGGGGCTGGCTGGTGTGCTTCTGAATAGCTGCTCCTGGATTCAGGAGATGGTCCATAGCAGATCTATGCTCAGGTGAGAGCTCAGTTTGGAGTGCTCTTGTTTGGAGTGGAAGTTGTTACAAGCAATCCATTATCACCCTTGATTTGTTCGACTCCTTTCTGTAACTTTCTTGGGGGCACTGCAAAAGCCAAAGTTGTGTTTAGATAGCTCAGTTCCTCCTTGGAAGTCTCCTTAATCTTTTGGAGACTGAGTGTGGCACAAAAATGACGCACTACAGGCACAGGTCTAGTAACCCTAATTCTGTCTATCCATAAAACAAGCAGTATAACAAAAAGTTTTGTCTTCAGTCTCTCTGCTGGAAAATAGTACTGGAAAGACACACACATTCTATTTCAATTAAACAACGTGCAGATGCCATGAACCAACCCAGAAAAAGACAACTTTACTGGGGTTCTCTGCTAGCATCAGAAAACTACAGTATTTTTCCAGTCAGGGTTTGTTGTTCACTGCCTTGCAAAGGGTTGGTGAGGATCCTTAGGAACCACAGAAAAGACTAAGAAAACTTTTCCATTGTCATCTCTTCTCGTCCATTTGAAGGCTGGGTTTCCTCACCATGAGCCTCATTCAGACTTGGATGCCTCTAGCAGTTTTCCCATAGGCATGCCAAAGACAAACACACAATGTTCTGTGGATGGAGTGTAGAGAAGAAGCTAAAATCTTTCCTCTGGCCTGGAAGGTAGGGATTAAAACTAATTTCTCATAATTTCCAGGCAAATATCCTACTTTTTGTCTAACTGTTCTCTCCTCCTTTCATTTAATAAAGCTTCAATTACTCTATTAGAAATGAGATGCAGTTAACAAAAGAGATAAGGAATGTCCTTCTCTGCCCTGTTTGTCAGGGTGGTTCATAGTTCAGTGATCAGATGAGATATGAAACTGAATTTTCTCAGAGGAAACAAGGAGTAGTCTAGAGATTTCATGTTATGTGTGACTACTCTCACTTCAGAACAATTTAGGAAAAGGAAAAAAAAAGGAAAAAAAAAAAAAATGATAAGGTCATCTTTGCATACTTCCCACCCTGGCTGGAGCTTTTCTCCAGTCAGATGAAGCATTACACCCCAAAACCTCAGATCTGAAACTGAATATAATTGTTCAAGTTTTCTTCACAAGAGAAAATTTCTCACTAAGACATCTCCATATGCTTAGTGCTTTAATGTAGCAATTATTGAAAAATCTCTAATGACTAATCTCTAAAATGACTAAAGGAAAGTCATTCATAAGGGTATTTTTAGAAGAGCATCCTGATGTCCTCATGCTATCCTCAATTATTTTAGGTCTGAGGATTGTAAGACAGGCTAAGAACCCTCTGCTTTCTGATAGAACAGTTCTGCTCAATTAAAATAACATAATTTGGAAGAGCAGACACAGATCAAATGGTACAAAAATAAACCAGACCACAGAACAAGAGAGTAGGCTCATATTTGTCACCAGATCTGATTTTTACCTCTTACCCTTCACCAACACAAAGTTTACCCATTTGAAGTGTTTTTGCATTTCTGTTATATGTGATGCTATCAGATCACTTCATGAGCAATTTTCACATAACAGAAAAAAATAAACGTCTCCCAAAATATATCAGACACCCTTCTTGTGTATTATTTTTCATGTCAAAATTAATCGTTGCAGAAATAAATTGTGAAGGGAGACTTACGGAATTTTTTCTGAAATATTATGCTTTTAAAACTGAAACCTTATTTCCTTAAACTATCTGGAAGATCAGTACTCTTTCTAGATGGAGTATCTGCAACATTGTCCAAAAACACTTAAGCAATTCCATAGCCATTTCTTTGACTTTTTGAAGGTTATTTTCAACCCTCATATTGCAATTTCTTTAGCATACTACTGAAGGAGTAAATGTCATTCCTGAGTTATTCCTCACAACTCAGAATTTTTAATGGTCTCAGTGGGAGCAGGTTTGCTCTCAAGTAATGTATTGCTGTGCCAACACAAAATATATTTGGATGTCAGTCTTGTAAAATGTGGGAAATGAAGCCAGATGACTTATATGCACTACCAAACTTCTTCCAGTCAGATCACCAGACCTGTCAAACTCTTAAACAAATGTCACCGACATTTGTGATACCCCTGTGAGTATCAATAGGATGGAGAACTAATTTCTAAAGGACTTCAGATAAAGCTGGGAGTCTTCAAGCTGTCCAGGAGCTATTAGATTAAGTTATCTTTCAGCAGAAGCATCTCATCATATGCAGAGCAGCTCCTGAAGCACTTCAGCCTACAGAATGGCATGTTCACACATCCCATAAGAAGCTTTGCTTTGGCTGTGTGGGCTGACAGTCAGGAGCTACACACACGGCTCACTTGTTGCCATAAAGGTGGCATGGCCACGAGAGGGGCTGGTGAGTAAACAGGCACATTACACAGCCATATAATTTCAACCTGCTTGAGGATGTGCAAATCACCACCCACACTCACAGAGTGAAGGGAAAAAGAAGAAAAATAGCAGTGAGATCCCTAGTTATTTCCCATCTGATAGGAAATGCCTGGCACCATGCTAGACCTAGTGGCAGCAGAGGAGGAGGAAACCCTCCATTACTCCAGTGCAACTTGCTGGTTACTCCTACAGTGAGTTAAATCAGCATGCAGGTTGGACTCCATTTAATCTGGTATACCATGAACAAAATACTGAAAAAAGCAATCAAGAGCCATTACATAATAGAGGTATTGATCTAATGGAAGATTCTTTGTCTAAAATTGTGGTTATTAACTCCTGTACTCCCACGATGTGTATCAGCTGTGAAGATATGCTCATTCAAAATCCCAGTCATATCCAGGCAAAGATATGCTCATCTCCTGTGATTTATTTTAACTCCTTTGTCTCAGTATTAAACAAGCTCCTTGTTTAACACTGTTGGGGCAAGTGAAGATAAAGAGAATGCCAGTTTTTCCCCGAATAAGCTGTCATTACCTAAATTGTAAACACTGGGCTATTGCTTTCGTACATGTGAGATATTGTAACATAGGCATTATTTCATTAGGTGATATTTAAATCTTCCTCTACCTTCTATAAGTGCATTTGTCAGGCTAAAATTTACAAACTCTATTTATTGTGAAGTCAGTTCATTGCACTTCACTGAACTCTTTAAAGTAAAGGAGTCACTCCTCTGAAACTTTGCCATTTTACAAGGTATTTGTCTTTATTCATGAAGCCTGCGGAAACCCAGGTAATTTTATTTTTAAACCTTCAAACTCTGAAAATGAGCCATTTCATACACCCTCTTCTGTCTCATGTAACACATATTAGCTTCTTAAGGGAATAATCCTGAAAATAATATCTCCTTATGTCACCCAGAATACATTTCCCACATTTGTTTGTGCCAATGTTGGGAGAATTAAATTTTTAATGTGGGGTATGTGTCTAGTCTAAACATGACTAGGAAATAGCAGACATTTCCATAGCCACAAGATACATAAGGTATTTCCTCTTTGCCATAAAAACATGTCTGAGGAAAGAATGCCATGAAATACCAAATGAAAACTTCACAGACCCAAAAATTAGATAGCTACACTGTTTTTTTGAAACAGTAAGTTACATTAACTAGTAATGAGAAGTCACCCTTGAGCTGACAGCTGCTAGTCAGT
>WAAG01045213.1:1925-14763 GCA_013390105.1 Tichodroma muraria
GAGAAGTCGTATTTTACAAATTTCAATATTGCATATTTTCTCAAGAGAGATATTGCTATTGAATACAGTCAGCTAACATGTGCCATAGACTTTGGCCAAATACTTCACTATTATTTCTGAATGAGCTGGGTAGATACCTTTCCTTATTTATAGTAAAGTGAAGGGCACGGTTGTGAGTTTTGTTCTTGGATTCTGTTCAAAGAAATAACTTCTTTGTGATGTTAAAGTGCAATATTTTAAATTCAGTGCCAAAAAACCATTACTCCCTGAGATGATTCATCTGAACAGTAATGGTGCACATGCTTCTTAACCATTCAAGAACAGCAGGATATATCCTGCTACCATAGGGAAAATCCTCTGTGGTCAGAAACAGCAAAATTGACTACAACCAATCACACTCTAGAGAAGCTAAGGATTTGGTTCTTGGTTTTAAACTTTTTAATGTGCATGTTTGTTGTTTTTTGTTTATTTTTGAGGGGGTTGTCTGTTGTTTTGTTTTTAAAAGTAACAAGCACCTAGACCTGCTTATGGGAAAGGGTACTGCCAGGCAACATACAGTCTCACCACCAGTTATCACTTGAAGATCAACTAATGTCCTAAAACACTCCTTTCTCCAGACTCTCTCTCTCACTAGTGCAACATCAATAATATCTACACCAGTTTTCTCATCCTCTGTAAGTACCTTCAGGCTTATTGCAGTTTCTCCAATGGAACCTGTATACCAAACTACCTCTCCCAGTTCGAGACTTTGCTAAAAAATCCTTATTTAGCACATCTCTTAATTTAAGCAGTGAACTGGACTGGAGATCACAATTCACCTGAAAGATTTTGCAAACACTACTATTAGTCTTTTCACTGCTAAAAAAACTGGATTGGTAGATGTTATTCCTACTGTAAAGCATTTTCCTGTATATTGATGCAAATAGTCCCACATCTGGCTGGTACTTTCTGCACAGTGAAAATGCAAGTATTTGCACACAACCCTGCTGTACTACTGCAGGAATAGCATTGAGCCCCTAGAGAGATCAAGCACTCAAAAACATTAAAGACCTCTGTTCATCCTCCAGAAGGTTCACACCATTTCTACATCCCCTACCTCCTACCCTGGCACTACATCTCCTGTGACTGTCTTCTCTTGAGTCTCACGCCGGTCTCATGAGCCCATAAGACATTAATACATCTCTGCACCTCTCATTGACTTCCAATGTCCACACAGGTGCTCTCCCCCTATACCAGTCTACACATCAAATGAATTAAGGCTGTACTAGTCAAATATAACAATACATGAAACAAAAAAAATGATGGCTCAGGTGTTCATTTTTTCACAGCCCAAATTTTTTTCTGGCATGACATTTGACAAAGGTTCCTCATGAACTCAGAAGCAGAAGTGATTTTTAGAATGGGGTTTTATTAAATTTAAACAATGATATTAAACAAGTATAATTATTCATGCTTTTAGTCCCAACTTTATGAATCCTGTTCAAGTACACGATACAGCCATTAATTACATATAGAATAATTTCATCCTATGCAATTAGTACTTTAAAAAGTTACATTTTTAAGGAAGGTCTGCATAAACTCGCATTCCCTGTGTGTGTGTGTGATACTGCCAGAGAAAATATTCATACAGTAGCCACCTTGCCTCAGGCTCCAGGTTCTACTCTGCCTTTATCACTCCGGGGTGGAAAAGGCACTCTGCATCAAATCTTCCTGACAGCTGTGCTCAACACCTCTGACTCAACATATACAGATTACACAAACGTAATCCATGAGATTTAGTGACATGATGGATTGAACAGCAAAGATTGTTGGTGAGCTACATCTGGGAGACATTTTGATACACTGGACTAAATCCCTGAAGTGGGCTAAACTGTGCTTGATTCAGGACCTAACAGCAGTGAAAAAAAAGCTTTACATCATATTTGCAGCAAGCTGATCCTGAGATCAGCAAGGCAAATGGAGTGTTCTCTCCAGCCAGCATCTGGGCAGACCTCAATCGTGCTGAATTAAGAGATTAATTTGTCCTAGTAATCTTAGCCAGATAAAACTATCATCTCCCACTAATCCCTCACTAAAGATTGAATTTCCTTGAAAAGATATTTTTTCTTAAAACACAATAACTCGCTTGTCTTAAAGAAAACAGAGACACAGAAGAGCAACACAGAGAGGGTGACGTACAACAGAGCCTCAGTTGGACTAATCAACAGTCTCTTTACAGCAGTACCAGCTACATGAAGTCAACATCTCTGCAGGTCTGATTCCTCTGAGTACAAGAGAAATATTCATCAGTGGAACAACAAATTCATCCCTTTTGCCATGTTACTTTGTAAATCAAGCTGCAACCAAGCTTCAACCTTGTAAATTACTTCAGTTGCTAAGGAGATCGGCAAATAATTAAGAAAAGATGCAATGTTAAGTGGCAGTGCCTGTTACAGTATCACTAACCAGTCTCCAAGCAATGTCTGATCTTACGAAAGTTTAGTCTCCCAGCGAAGGATCCTCATCGCCTCCAAAAATTTATCTGAGGGCTAAACTTCACAGAAATCCCTTTGCATACAATTTGGGGGGGGTCTCCTGGCGGTGTCACGGCGGGGATCGTCCGCTGCAGCCCCAGATTCCTACCGGGAGTCGGCGGAGCGCAAAGTTTCAGCGAGCCCGGCGACAGAGCAGGCTAAACCCGCATCAGACCGGGGGCACCCCCAAGTATTCCGAGGGGTCTCTGACCGACTTTCCCGGGCAGGCGCGGCCGCTGCCGCCTTTCCGTGGCGGAGGCAGGGACCGGCTCTCCTCGCCCGCTGCCGGGCTGAGCTCGCCTCCGGCGGCCCCTCTCAACCCCGATTCCTGCTCCTCCGGACCCTGCCCCCATCATACCCCGGCTACCGGGGGGATGTCTGCTCCGCCACCCCGCCGGGCAGCGTTACCTGGAGCTTCCGATGGCCGCTTCATGTCCGGGGAGCGCGATGCCGGCCCCGCCGCCGCCTCCAGCCCCTGTCCCACATGCTGCGCTCCGCTCGGCTCCGGGCGAAGTTGCGGGACGCCGGGAACGCGGCAGCGGCTCCGCTGCGCTCCCCCGCGGACGCAGGCAGTGTTGGCCCGCTGCTCCCGGGAACGGAGCTGAGGCCCGGAGCTCGGCACCGGCGGCGAGCGAGCCGGGAAGGCAGGAGACTCCCAGTCACAGCGGCGACACAGCGGGTCTTTATGCCCCCCTGCCTACGCCCCCCCGGCCCCCCCCGCCGCGCAGCGCCCGACCCGACCCGACCCCACGCCGCTCGCCCCGACGCCCTCCCGGGCGCTTCCGCGGCAGCGGGACGGAGCCGTCGGTGCCCCGGGGGAGGAGCGCACCGGCTGCCCCGCCCCGCCCCTCGCCGCCCGGGGGCTGCTGCTGCCGCCGCCGCCGCTCCGCCCCGCTCCGGCCCCGCTCCTCAGCCGCCGCAGCCCCCGCCGACAGCGGGAGGGCTCCGCCGCCCGGGTGGGCTCTACCACTGCGCTGCACACCGGCCCGGGCCGCCTGCAGCTCCTCGACGCCCGGGCGGAGGGGCAGAGAGCCCGGGGAAGCCCCTTTTTCGGGAAGGCGCAGCCGAAGACAGGGTTCCTCGTTGAAAATGCATCAAAACTCCCCGTGTGCGGAGATGGAATCGCAGGGTGTTCGTAAGGCGCGGATAAATGTAAAAGGCGTTGTGTTAGCTCTAGAAATCGTCCTGCGCTTAATGAAATGGTCAAAGCCCACGGAAGCTCCGTAGTAAACTAGGCTTTGATCAGAGCAGAGGAGTCTATCAAATGATAAAAGGCGTTATCTAAAATTAATTGCCATGTACAGGGATTCTCTTGGCCGTGGAATCTGTGGGAGAACTGCTGCAAATCAAATTGAGAAGTGTGACCAGGTCATGAAGAGGCAAAGCTGCAGCTGAAAGCCCAAGAACGCGTTTACTTCTGTTTCACACCGATTTTAACCTCCCCCGGCCAAGTTTCTCACGACATTCCCATCATAATTTAGAGAACCCTACATTTAGAGACAAACTGAACACTGGCTACTTTAGCAAATAACAGACATCGTGGATTTTTTGTCATCCAGACATACAGTTTATAGAATGGTTCTCAGCAAATGGGCTTGCATATTAAAGCTGCTGCAAATCACACTTTTCTTTTAAGGGCACATAGCAAAGTCGTTTTTAATATGAGGGTTCGTGGCTACATATAAAGCTAAAAAGTCTCCTTGTCCTAGAATTCACCCTACAGGCAAACTAAAATTCTTTAGTATGTTACAAGGTGTATGTTAAAGATCTGATCCGATATGGATCAAAGCCTGGTGAGATAAAGGTGATACTGCTATTGATTTCAAAGACTTTTTGAGCACTACCCTATCATAAATATTCAGCTTTTTATTCATCATTCTTATTTTGTGCTGAATTTCTATGCAGTTAGGCTATGCAGCACTGGAGTAATTTTAATTTTGAGGTTATCAACTGAACACTGATTTGTTTCAGACTCTCCATCGGAATACTCATTTGTTTAAAAAAGCTTGTTTTCATTTAGACTAAACCATTAAACTTTCCTGATGACCTTGATACTACAAAATACTGGGTGAAATTTAAGTTGATCACATACCAATACAGTCTGAGGAAGAGGATAATCACTTTTGTAGTCTTCCTTCCCCTGCTTTCAAAACTGAAAATGTTGAGCCTGAATTCTTCCTAAAGACTTATGGAATGAAAATTCCTTCTCTGTTAACATATGGAGTAGCTGTCCATTTGTGAGTTTTGTGCACACTTTGAAGTAAATTGATTTTAAAATACTAAGGATTTTTATTCCATCTTGTTCAGACCTCAGTAAGTGTGGCAGACTGGTAGGTGCAAAGTGACAGTACTCCTGGTAGCTAAGTTATTTAGATTCCAGCCATGAGATCTGGACATAGTAGTAATTGCTCTGGGGAAGGCAGGATCCAGGTCGAAGTGAAGTCTGATACTTAAGGCAATTAGAATTTTTATTTTCCAATTTTATTTTTCTCATTAATGCTGACTGGGATCTGTTTTTTATATTGGAGACCTCAGGGCACAGATGCTCAAAAAATTGATGGGAGTTGTGATCATCCTTTCAAGAGTTACACAGCTTACAGAGAGAGACTATCTGCCAATAAGCAGACTTCGCAGAGAAATCATGATCAAGGGGTGTATAGAATGGTCTGAAAGGAGTTCAGAACCACAGGATTCTTGTAAGTCTGGAAACAGCTGGTTGTAAGCCCAGCAATTCTTCATTCCCACTGAATGCTGACATATTTGAACACGGCATGATGCAATCTAATTCCTTGTGCTATTTCACAACATAAAGGTGCTTTTCTCACTTGTTACATACTAAATTAGAAGGAAGATTGCTTTTAAAAATCTAATTTAGATGAGAACAATTGGTATTTATCTTTCCTCTACCAAATAGCACTGATGTGAAAACAGTACCTCTCCAAATTCCATGTTGATCATACATGGGCACAAGCTGTGTAAAGCTGACAGTACATTAATTAGGATGTGAAACCTCTCTTTTGATAATCTGTACAAATGTAAGGTTTCTGGCATCACCAATAGAGATGCTTATTTCAGAGAATTGCTGATAGCCATCTGCTCCTTCCAAAACCATCAGGATCCTGCCTGTGATTCCCTGCCCCTGAACCAAACTATCTATTATAGTGGAAGCTTTTCAGTGCTTGTTTTCACATCCTGTGCAGTGCCAGACAGACTGATGGGGCTTGATATGGTCTTTTAATAACAATATTTACCATATGATCTTGAAAGCCCCCACAAATACAGAAATGCCTCTAGTATCTTCAATATTAAATTTCTTTATTAAAGCCGCAAATTTATTACAGTTATATAATGAAACTGATCATTAAAAGACTTTTTCAAAAGCCATTTGGCTACAGGGAGTTTACAATACTTTCATGAAGGAGCAATGTAACTACTGGGTTAGAGATTAACTAGGAGGGAGGTGCTAAAAGAAAGAAATCTCCCTCTCCTCTTACACTCTGCTTCTGGCAAGGGCATGCTTTTTCTGCCATAGTGCTCATGCAAGACCAAAGATTTCCAGCCTCCAATTTAGGTCCTGGTTACATACATTATAGCCATTAGATATCACAGTAATGAGGGCCAGAGAGTCATATTCCTTTTTTTTGTGATTCCCCTCTCTCCATCCTGAATAATTCTCTTTCAGTGTAAGTCCAGTCTGGGGGTTAGGGTATTTCAGTGAGCTGGAAGAGGTGGCCTGCAGTCCCTCTGCATGAACTCTGAGCCCCCAGATGAAGATAGGGATGCAAATTGCACAAGGACTTAAACACAGATTTATGAGTACCTGAGGGGAGTCCTCTTCCCCCAGTGCAGTAGTTTGGCCGTGATTGGCCAATGTGTATTACTGACACTTGATAAAACCAATGAAAGCGTGGGTACGCCTTTTACGATACACTTTTTTAAATGCAAACGCGGGAATCAGCTCTCTCTTGGTTTCCGGCAGAGACNGGGATGCAAATTGCACAAGGACTTAAACACAGATTTATGAGTACCTGAGGGGAGTCCTCTTCCCCCAGCTGGCACAAATATTTTCAGTAAAGTCTACACCAAACAGCTTGACAACAGCTAGTGGGCCAAGCCCCTTAGTGGCAAATACGTGGGCCATGGATCCTGTCTGGACTTCACTGTGAGACACAAGGACGCGCGTGTGGCCCTGTCAAGGCTCTAACACTTTTGGCTTTCCCTGAAGCAGAACATGTCCCCTGCCCTGTCTGTGTGACTGGGAATCCTGCAATGCCTCAGGGGATAGGGAGAATGAAAAGCAGGTCTGGCAGGGATGGTTGTGGCAGACAAGTGTTTTAAGGCTCTTATCAGACAATAAGAGAAAACTGTCACTTGAAAGTTGCAATTGCTCTTAGGATAGTTTATTGTGTCTGGCTGAGATGAATTCATCTTCCCCACAGCAGCCCTCACAGTGCTGGTCTTTGCTTTGGTAGCTAGAAAGGTGTTAATAACACACCAGTGCTGTGGCTGCAGCTGAGCAGCGCTGGCACAGCATCAGCACTGTCTCTCAGCATTCCCCCCCACCCCTGACTAGGCTGGGAGTGGGCAAGATCCTGGGTTGGGAGACAACTAGGCCAGCTGACTCAACTGAAAGGATATTCCATACCATATGGTGTCAGCTCAGATGTAAAAGCTAATAAAAGGAGGAGGAAGGGGGAACTTTCATTATTTAGAGTGTTTGCTTTCCTGAGCAATAACTACATGTGCTGCAACCCTGCTTCCTGGGCTGTGGCCTGACATCGCTTACTGGTGGAAAGTACAGAATAAAATTATTGTTTTTTCTCTTTATTCATGTGTGTGCAAACTTTCACTTTTGTTTTAGTAAATTGCCTTGTATCAGTCTCTGAGTCGTTTTCCATCTTATCTTCTCACCCTGTTCAGTTGGGAAGGGGGAGTGATAGAGTGGCATTGGCATGGTGGGTACCTGGCATCCAGCCAAANAACAGGACCAGGGCAGCGATTGCCCCTCTAAACTTGGCATTGGTGTGGCCACACCTCAAATCCTGTGTCCGGTTTTGAGCCCCTCCCTTTAAGAAAGACATTGAGGTGCTAGAGTGAGTCCAGAGAAGGACAATGAGTCTGGTGAAGGGTCTAGAGAGTAAATTGTATGAGGAGTGACTGAGGAAACTGGGGTTTAGTTTGTCTCGGGGGAGACCTTATCACTCTCTATAACCACCTGCAAGGAGGTTGTAGCTAGGTGGGGGGACCATCTCTTCTACCAGGCAGCTTGTGACAGGATGAGAAGACATGGCCTCAAGCTGCACCAGAGGAGGAGCTTCAGGTTGGACATAAGGAATAATTTCTTCCCTGAAAGGGTGGTTAAGGAAGATAGTGGAGTCACCAGCCTTAGAAGTGTTCAAGAAACAACTGGAGATGGCACTCAGTGCTGTAGTTTAGTTGTTATGGTGGTCTTGGGTCAAAGGTTGGACTCAATGATTTTTAAGGTCTTTTCCAACCTTAATCATTCCATGATTCCATTTGGCTCTGCTTTCCAACCAGTTTGAAGCTGCAACCTGAGAACAACTCTTCTTTTTACCAGGACATTACTCACCATGCTGCTTAGTCTCCTGAGGAATCACTCTTTTCTTCCTTTCTTCTTTTTTTTTTCCTGCTGAAAAGCTCCTTTTTTTACTCCAACATGGAATGAATGCTATTTGTTAGACTAAAGACAAAGAAAATGAGTCTTTAGACAAATGTGGGGATGTGAGAAGACTACTCCATATCTGGACAAATGGTTCATCACTCTCCTTACCTAGACATTCAGAATCGACTTTTCTTCCTGTCACTCAGACACATTCTGTTACTCCCTGTTTTCACTTTCATAGTTCTGCAGATCTAGAGGGGATGTTTGAAGTCATCACCTGTCCACCAGTGCCATCTTTTCTCATTCTATCGTCAAAATTGACATCAGCTGGCAAGTACTGTTGAAAAGAGAGTAAGAATGGCTAATGTTAAGTTGAGGTTCTTATTAGGAGTGTGTATATTTCAGAATAAAATCATTATACTACTTTTATTTGTTGATATAGCCTTGACTGCTGGCCCTTTCTACGTTCAAATGCCTCTTTGGTACTCAAAATACTCGTTCCTCAGTTTGGCAGATTTGCTGTTACTTGCAGTCCTCTCTGATGTCTTTGTTTTCTCAAGGATTTCATAAGATCAAAGACAGGAAAAATATCATCAGATACATCTTAAATATCTCTGTTTATCAAATTGATTTACTCTACTTGCTGTGTGCTGGCACCATCAAGTTTGTGTATAACTTACTGAACATGCAGTTTATGTCCTGGATAATTTCTAAAACACTGAAAGAGCTTGAACTGAGATATTCTCCATCCAAAGCTGTGTTTCATACATTGAATGAAAAAGAAATGAAAATTCTGAGATGAGTTTTTTATTTTGAGATAGATTTGCTCTTGAAATCAAAGTTTGGAAAAATGGAGGTGTCAGTGGCTTTGTCTGCCTTGTGGATTTTTAGGGTCCATAAGTCTTTGAATTTGTAGATCTCAAAAATACCCAGAGACCTTGTTAAGTGGTATTCAAATCCTCAGAACATATTTATATGCAAGGAAGGCATTGTTAAGCACTGGAGGATAATTTATTTTCATTTTCTATTCCGTAGGCAGAACTTGAGAAAATGTTACAAATTAACAGTAAGTTATTGGTTCACTGAATTGAGCCTTTAAAAGTAAGGACACTTGGGAAAGCAATTTGTCATGGCCTTGAGCAGTCTATTTTAAAGCAGTAGAGTAGCTTTTCTATGATAACAGGTAACTTAACCTTTAAAATGCAGATCTTCATGCAAATAAACCTGGCTAATGGACTTTAAAAGGTGATTTTGCATACCCTCAGGCATTACTAATTTTTTAGAACACTATGTCTCTTTCATATATCCAAAATAAAGCAGGAAATCTTTTTAGAACACCAGATTAATTTTGCCTTATAATGGAATGTAGTGGCATCCTACAGTAACTGTAAAATTTTTTCTAAAGAGAGAACATGCGAGTGGATTTTCTAATGAAACATGGATACTACCCCACAGCAATATATAAATTATTTGTGAATAGATTTGCAATATTGGTCATGAGGTAAAGGAAGATGGACAGTCTCACTCTCTGCTTTTATTATTCATGGATACAGCACTAGAGTGGCTGTATTATCAGGAGTTATAGTTCAAACCCATTTTGTGGGTATGCAGCACTGGTAGGAGATTGAGAAGGTTCTTGAAGTATCTTATATTGAGTGTGTGACTCATTTAATTGGCTCCTACGTCCTGCTCCCCCTCATAGTTTTCATGGTGCTTTTCTGCACATTTTCTGTCTTATTCCAAGACCCCACATGCTGAATATGGCAGATCATGAATGGTCAGTCTTAAACATGATCTGTCAGGTGAGTGTGCTTGAATGGTGACTTACAGAATGGGAGAAAGCACAGAAGGTGATACATTGCATAGAAAAAAAAAAAAAGAAGAAAAAATAAAAGCAATTAAAAAGCGCATCTAGAAGATCAGTACAGCCTTCCTCTGCATCTCCTTCTCCCTGAGGTGTGAGCTGTGGGCCTCCATTCTGAGACAAATGTGTGGAACCTCAGATCACAGTGCCACAGGATTCTCCAGGCTGACACAAAGGCACCAGATCTAGTACAGGAGTGCTGTGAGTTTGCTCAGGGGGAGTGTGGGGGTGTAGCTACATGTCTGAAAAGGACAGGCAAGTTTCTGACACAAATTCCTTCAAAAGGGAGTTAAAGATCTGTAACTCCTTATGACAATGAGTTATGGCTGCAAGTCAACAAAAATACATTTAGGTGATGTAGATCCAATGTTTTATTTTTACATTTTATAAAAGAAGAAACCAAATCTCCTAACAATTATGATGCCTTTCACCCAGCCTGTGTCCTGTTTAAATCACATGTTTTACCACTAGCTTTTAACAAGTGCCTGACAAATAACATGGGAAAACTAAGCAGGAAAGAAATAAAATTGTATATTACTTTGGTGAACAATGCTTACTTTGCAAAGGCTTTCATTATCCATAGTAATCCAAGCTAAAACTGCTCTGACTCTGCTTCAATAATAACAGGGACGAGCACAACCATCCATTAATATTAGCTACTTTTGGAAAAAAAAAAGGATATAAGGAAAAATCTATTCAGAACTGTCACTAAGATCCTGGACAGGAAGGCAGCTTCTGTGCTTATTTCTTTAGGCAATATATCATCTGGAAATAAAAGGACACATTTCCCATTAGTCATAACCATCTTGAAAGCAGCAAGGGTGACTGTAAGGGTAGAATTTTGTTTATATGCAGACTCATGTTCATTATGCTGCTTATTCTTTTTGTTATAACCATAAACAAACACAGTCCACTGCAGCAACCCCATAATGCTTCTCCATAATGACCATGAACTGCCTTTTTGTTTGCACTGCCTTTGGGAATGCTGGGGTAACCCCTCACATGGAGCATGCTTCTGACCCACTTCAGATTTTGCAGAGAACCTTTCTCTTCTTTCAGTCTCAGGACAGAAATGATTGCAGTGTTGTTTAAGGCAGTTTGCTCTGAAGTAAACTCGCATTTGTAGAAATTGGAATTCCCTGTCCTGCAGTCTCAGTCTTGCTTCTGTCTTGTGCAGAGGTAGAAGTCAGAATCAGCATCCATTTTAGGCTAAGTTCACAGTCAGTAGTGCCTGAGAGTCCCCTTTAAACCCTGATACTTGTAAGAAGGGAAATACTGATTTAAAAAACAATGTGTTTGCTGATTTTTTTTAAATTTGGCCATGTTTTGAGGCATATGATCTGACAAAAGTTATGAGACCTAATTATGTCTTTGATCATATCCCAGTTTCAAAGTAGTGGTTAATGCCTGTATGTAAATGAATATATTTTTATTAAGAGTAAATTCAAGAACACATTATATATTGTCAGTGTACTCAGTTGAGGTTGTTGTCTTTTTTAATAGGGATTCATTTACAAAACCACCTAGATGGCTGATAGCATCAGCATACTTGGGTTTTGAAAAATGGAGAACTGAGAAAAAGTAATATATTCAGAATAATCAGAAAATATTTCAAGACAGCTTATACTTTGAACTTCAAATGTATCTGAAAACAAATTGACAGGTTTAGAACTTGAGACTGATTTTAAAGTGGAGGAAAAGAGTATCTTGAAAAATGATTACCCAACAAATGAAGGAGAGAAGCATCTTTTATTTGTAGAAAATAAAAACCTTTATGCTGGAATAAGAAGCTTCCACAACTCATTGCTTTAGTCACCACCTCCAGTAACATTAAGTAAAGCAGAAATGTTTGGGAGCATGAGAGAGCATATGGTAAAGACTTACCCTCTCTGTCTCCCTGTTTATCTCTATTCTCATTTCAATGTTCTGAAGAAGCAATTATTTATTTCAAATCCTGAAACAAGAAAATTTTTTTTTAATCTTTGCATTTGCACTCGACTACAAACTCCTATTGAAGATTTTCATATGAATAGAGCATCTGCTGGGTATCCTGTCCAGATGGAATCTCCAGTAAAGCTAAAAAGCTCACGTTCACTTGCTTGGTTCTTCTTCCCACAGTCAGAGCATTTGCTTGTTACTTCTCTTTTACCCAGTGATTAATTTTATGAAGTTTTTTGGTCTAACGTTGTCTGAGACTTCTGTTCCTCTGTAAGTTTGGCTGAAACTTCAAGTCCCTGGGGAGACAGACAGCTACAGCGACAGACAGTCTGTCTGCACAAGCCTCATTTCCTTGAGACACCATGTTAGAAAGAAAACAGCTGAGATGGGATTACAGTGCCCAGTCCCTGAAGAAGGAAAAGTGGGAGATACTGTACATTGGCTCTGCCATTAGTGCCTTTAGGAGTGGGGCACTGCAGTCAGCTTTGTTAATGGTTATGTACATATGGTATAATCGATTTCAGTAGGTACTTTCACTTAATAGCCACTATAGCCTCATTTATGGCTGACTTAATTGATAAGAGACTGAACAGAGTCATGTTGGTAGGTATTGCTGGAGTTAAAACTGGGTAATTCTGGTAAATGTCACTTTAGAGTCTTCTGACCTGCTCAATTCAAAAAGTTTTAAATATGCAGGAGAGAAAGGACATCCCTCCATTTATTATTTATCCAGGTAAATTCATCCCCTTACCAGTTCACTGATGTCATTTTTTCCTCTCTTGGGCTACATTTTTTGTTAATAAGACATTTCAGATCTACCAGAAATTTAAAGTACAAAATCTGAAGCTGTCTAAGATCATCACGGCTTCCAAATTATTTTGTTTGTTTTTTTTTTTCCCC
>WAAG01045217.1:0-16233 GCA_013390105.1 Tichodroma muraria
AGAAATAACATCTCAGCTAATCTTTAAATGACTTCTCACTTCCATAGCAGGGACTGTGAGCAGAGAACGCCTTCCCTGATGAAAGGCTGAAGTTTCTGTAAAATGCATCAGCATTATTGCAGTGTCTTCCTCGGTTGGAGATGGCAGGGACAGCCCTGAGTGCTGGGTAAGCCCTGTCCCAGTGTGCTGTTCTTAAGCTCGCAGCAGATCATCCTGACTTAATTTTACTTGGGTTTGCTCTATTTTTATATTTACACTGCTCACTATGTATTATCCTCATGTCTACTAAATACGTGACCAGTTCAGGGTGTCAAATTCATATTTTATGGGATAGAATAGAGAATGCATTCTCTGTGTTTATATAGTTGTGTCTATTTATCTCGCTGGTGCCAATCTCACATCTTGTCCCCTACCACTCAAAAAAGGCACCATTTAAAGATTCTTTTTACTCTATTTTGAAATATTTTGTTGTTATTCAAAGATTATTCCTTTGTCTTGTCTTATTTATTTTTCTTTCTTTTCTTCAACTAATGGCTAAACAGCTGCAGCAGCATGCAACTTCGGAGCTCCCTGCTGCTGTTCTCAGAAACTAAACAATCTGTACTTAAACCAATTTGCTTGTAAATTCCTGCTTCCCTGCCTCCAGCCTGTTAAACTGTTCATGCCCACCATGCCAATCTGTTTTTCCAATGCAGAGACCACTCTATCAGTGCCAGCGAACCCCCTACAAACTCATGCTGCAGGCCATGCCTAGGGAAGGAGAAATAATGTCTCTGAGCTCATCAGCTAGCTACATTTTTTTGGAGCAACACAATTTAGATTGACCACTGAGGTCTGGATGTAAGGCAAGGTCATTTTAAAGGGGGAATAATACGTCCCTATTATTGGGGTGCAGGATTTACCTCTGGAGTCCATATTAAAGGGAATGTCATGGCACTAAGGGAGTTGTGAATATTGTATTTCAGTATGAGAGCAATGTACCTAACTGCAATGCAAAAAAAGTGTGCTAGAAATCAACTTGAACTGGTAAGATATGAGACACTGGGAATGAACATAAATAATTCTAAGCCAAGGCACCAGCAGGGGACTGACAAAACATATAACCAAGAGACTGGCTGTTTGCTTCCTTTTTCATACTGTTTTATGATTTCATTTCTCTGTGCTGATTAAAAAGGGACTAAAAAAACAATACTGGAGACTGAATATTTTGGGCATGTGCTGTTCCAGTCTCCCACAAGCAACTCTGCCACAACCAATCCCTTTCCATCTTTAAATTAGCAGGTTTTTCGAATACATTTCCCCTAACTGACATTCAATATTCTGGTGGAATGAGATTGTCCTCAGAAATTTAAGCTGAATATGTTTATGAGTATCTTTTACCAATAGGTATCTTCTCTAGGTTAAAGTGCTCTTGCTTTTTCCTGGTGTTTACAACCTACATAATTCAATTTTTAGTCCATGTAAGCCAGGTCTTCCTAATTCTGATAGCAGAAATCTCCATTCTTTTCAGCCATGTTGTCCTGTTCTCCAACTGCCCCACATTAAATCCCCCCTTCGTGATCAGCAGGCAGCACATCAGGAGATCTGACCTTGCACAGCAGCATCCATATTTTTTCAAGCAGAACCAGCTGCTATACTCAAATCCCACAATGACTTTTTGATGGTGACACACTCTTGATGGGTCATCAATTGTTACACCTGTGTTTTTCTTCTCACATGTCATTGCCAAGTAAAGATCACAGTAAAGAGTATTATTACTGTTACCTAAATATATGACATACCAGTCTGTACTAGTAGGTCCCACCCCGTTTCTGTTATTCCAGGTCTCAAAATCATCTAACTCTTCTTACAATGTTCCAGTACTTCCCATTTGTAAAGTTTTCCAGGTTTTGACCCACAGGTACAAATGTTATAAACACTTTTATATATTGAATGTTTAACAGAAAGTGTTCATGAGAGACACCTGGAAGCCCTTTTAGGACTGACATTCCTATCTTGTTTTCAACCTGATGCTTCTCCGTTTAAACAAACCTATTGTTGTTTCCCCTTCAGCTGTTTCTTTGTTTGCCTTACAGTTCCTTTGCTAAACCCCAGATCTGCCAACAAAACTAATCATTTCTCATGCAGCACCGTATCGAATGCTTTACTGAAATCCAGATAGATTAAATCTACTGCTTTTCCTTTGTCTAGAAAATCAATTATCTTATCAAAGAATGATATCGAGTTAGTCTGGTACTCTCTGAGTCTTTGTTAAATCCATCTAACATTTTACTCCATTTTGTGTTTACTTCCATGTCTCTAATTATTCTTTCCTTAAGAATTTACTTGAAAGCCTTTGTGTGAGCGTCTCTATTTGTGATCCAAGTGGTTTTGACCTTGATTTGCAGGGACCTTACTCAATGTGGTTCATTGTTCAAATTCAAGATGCAAGTGCCTGTACAGTATCAGGATGTGCCCTTAAAAGTATCTGTGCAGGAGTGCAGGAGAACTAGAGCAATGAAGGGATAAAATCATCAGGAATTCATGAAGATGTAAGGGAAGCTTCATAAATTTTTGCACTGTTCTTATGTTGTTTTTTTTAGATCACTGCCAAAACAGCTGCCCCTGCACAGATATTTTAATAGTTTCCTGACGAGGATGTTCTGAGGTTACCCTGCTTCCACCAAAGTGTACATTGCACTGACAGTAAAGGGTCTCAGAGGGTGAAGGTTCTGGCACAAATAAGCATCTACAAATCTACAGAGATCAACTGAATTATGTCCTTTCATCTGTTCTGTCTTTGGTGTCCTATCCAAGTCCCACAGGGAAATTCAGGTGTGACAACAGCATCTTCACACCCTTCAGAAGAACAGGACCAGTAATTGGTTTTGCTGAGGGAACACCTCCGAGATGAATATCGTTGGTTCTTTACCTCTCTTCTTTTGTCACTCTTCTGTCCCATCAAATGTATTATCATTGTCATACTGAGGCTGCCATAAATGAAACTCTTTCACTGCTGCCATTATAAGCCCTACTTTTAAACAGTTTATCATTCAAAGGCAAAGATTCATTTTCTCCCCTCATCACAATTGATGTTGGGTATAAAAGTTCAGGCACAGGCTACTGTCAAAAATAAACTTCTTCTGAATTTTAAACACAGCCACAAGCATTCTTGAGCAGAAATGGGCCAAGGAGACTCTAGTATAAAGAGACACCAGCATTTCAGCCTATGAAGTCAGGAGCAATGCTGGAGTGCAAACTTGAGTCAAAAATACTGAATATTGTAATGATCCTTTATCCTGCACTCTTAGCTGAATTCTCACAGTCCAGCTCCTTCAAAGTTTGGAAGACACATGAACCAGATCTGGTTTTGTAATCTGTGCTCATAGAAAAAAGAATTTTTTTTCCTAAAGCAGGCAGATATACAAATATTTCCAGGAACCACAAGGAGACAAAGAGCAGAACACAGTGTCAAAAACTCCACATAAATTTAAATCTCTGCACAAGCCTTTGGATTCTATTGGAACAAACAGGGGAGAGAGAGCGATCCGGGAATGAAAGGGAGAAATTTGACCTGCATCAAATGGATGATCTGGTGGTAGAAAGAGTAAGTGTGGGATAGTCCAGTGGCAGTTAACATCCTGGTGTCTGAATTTCTTATCCATAAAATGGTAGTAATGATACTTGCCTTTGTGAAGTACTTTGAGGTACTTCAAAGTGGAAAAGGTGGAAAAATGATGCACAAGGACAGATATTGTTCTTTCAAAGGGACGGGGAATAGCAGGTATCACAGACCTGGAATTACACAATAGGCAAATATTGGAAGGGGAACAGTGGGAGTCAGCTGTACCCTACAGTTTATTGTAGCTTAAATAATATTGATGGCTTCCTGTCCAAATGCAGTATTTCAGGTAATTACTCCTTTGCTCACTTATCAGGGAGGGGATTAGAAATAATTTATTTTGCTGGAAGGATATAATTAGAGACAAACAAAATAACCTAGTGCAGAACAATTAGCAAATTCACTTAGTCTGTGAAGTATTCCTAGAGAAATTCTCAAACACTTTTGTTCATTTGGAAGATTTACCAATTTTTTCAGGCATCAGTGGCTTTCTGTAACACCAGCACAAGTTACCCTGTGGGGTGAACTCTTTTTCTTCCCTCAAATATCTATATGTTTCCTGGATGAGGATGGTGCCTTTCATGTGATTCCTCATCAGGTTGAGCACACCCATATCTGCCTCTCACACATCACTTCCAGTCTGTCCCAGGAAAGTGTCTTGGGGCAAGAAAGCCTCATCCTTGCTGAACCCCTGCTGCTTCCAGGGATTGTGCCTGGCTTTATATGATGCCTCCTTTCATCTTCCCCTGTGCTCCACACCACTGCTTGCTGATGGAAGCCAGAATGAAGTATAGCTGAGCAGATTAATATCCCTCATGAAGGGATGTGGGGAATATGCTGTTGTACAGACTGGATGCTGTGTGACAGGAGAGGAAAATCAAAGTGAAAAGCACATGCATCAGAGGGACAGCAGCCAAAGCCCCTTGATTACTCTGTACAGAGTATGCCTGGGAAAAATCAGAGGGAATTTTGTCCAAAGAGTGGCACTAAGGTCAGGCCAGAGCTCACACCAGTAACCAGCCCAAGCAGAGCACATCACTGAGCAAAGCTCGTAGTAGCAGGCTGATGACCTGCAGGAGGTGTACGGCAGGCAAAATCACTGCAATGCATTCGGTGCAGTGTTTTAAGTCCAAAATAACCACCAGTGCTAACACATGGTCTTCTTCATATCCCTGACCTCATGGCCATGGCTCAAGAAGTCTTTCAGATGTCTAGACATCTAAAGGCTGGCAAAAGGAGATGTTGGGAACAGCAGTGAGCAGGCAGGGGAGAAGGATGCACACAGGCACTGGCTGCCCCGGTGAGCCGCCGTCCCTGCTGTCCCCTGCTGTCCTGGCGGCTGCAGCACGGAACTCCAGCTGGCAAATTGCCACCTAACGCCTGCACAATCACGGGCATTTCAAGTGGCTTTCGAAATCCCTGTCTGGATAATGATGGAGCAGGCACATCAGGCCAGGCCACCCCGCTGAGCTAAGTACCGGTCTGAGGAGCGCTGTCGGGGGAGATGAGGCAGCTGGGAAAAGCAGTTCCACCAGCGCCGCTCCAGTGCCCGCAGACCAGGCTGGGCCTCCTTCCTTCCCTCCACACGCTCTCAAACCCTGATCCAGGCAAGGCACCGTGAGCTGTCCACGGTCAGAGGATACCGAGAGCTTGGCTTCTTAATCTCCAGGCTTTTCTCACCCATACCCACCCAGGAAAGGGATTGCTGCCGGCTGATGGCCAGAGGTGCTCCCTCCACCCTGCAGACCGGGAAATCAGCATCTGCCGTGCCTTTCTAACTCATCCCCAGTCCTCCTCTGCAAAACCCGTGTGGCTCCTCCACCTGCACCATTTCGCTACTCTGGGAAACCACTTTTCCCCCACTCATCTGCTTCTTTCACTTATATTTTACATAAGGAAGTAAGAAACGCTTGGGATAAAATACAAAACATTCTCATAAAATTTGTATTACTCCCTTCAGCCCTTCTCCCCAGATTGAAACTAAATATAGCAGAAGCCAATCTGCTGGTTGGAACAAATACAAATAGCTGAAATAAAGGTATGACAAATCAAGGCCAGGTTGCTCTCATCCTACCTTCTGGATGAGGTGACTGTTGTCAGTCTGTGATGACACTAGCAGGATTTTTATGTTCTAAATTGCAAGGGATTCATGATCACTGAACAGAGATATTACTGCAAAGCCTAGGGGTGACTTGCTGAAACTTTAGCTAAAACAGTTCTGCACTGTGTCCAAGAAACAGCTGCCTGATCTCTTGCATTTGTAGAATCATTTTTAGATCAGAAAGACATTTTGGGATTATTTTCTTTCAGTGGGCAATGCAGATTTGGTAACAGCAACTTTTTTTCAAATTTATATTTGCTTCACTGAATCCTTCTCAGAGGCTAAAAGGGGAATTTTGAAACTTCATTTTGACATTGAATATGTTACTCAGATCCAAATGTTTCATTTTGCCACTTTCAAAGAAAATGTTTTGATCTTCCCTTTGCAAATTTAGTTTGGTTAGAATTTGCCTTACGTTTTGTTTTGAAAAGTGTGCTCATAATCCAGCTGTTACTTCTGTTAAAGAGACAAAAGAAATGTTTTGCCCAAACCAAGATGCTGCTTTCTTTGCTTTACTTTTGGCTGGAAAAAAAAAAAGCAGTCAGAAACAATACAGAGAAGAAGTGTTCTTGCTAGTGAACCAAAATTTCAATTATTCTCCTTTCAGTAAAGGTCTTGTCTGCAGAGGGAGGTGAGTGCTCAGTGCACTGCAGCACACATTTACCTGTTGCATAATACCTCCCCCAGGTGGATCCCCTCTCCTCAGGGCAACATTAAAGCATTAGAAATTTTCCCAGTCAAAGGCAGATTAAGGCTTGGATTCAGTCCACATCTCTTACTTCACCCAAGATCTGAATTGCCATCTGTACATGCCTGTTTCTCTTCACTGGGTACCCAGGAATTCTGGGCCAATACATCAATCAGGCACCTTGGTGAAGACCCAGAAAAAATGAATCCCAGCCTTTGGTGGCCATAAAGAAAGTCCTCCAGGGCTGTGTGACTACATGATTGCATTTTGGACCAATTGTTGAAGCATCAGTGACACTACAAAACAAAACCAATACAATCTGCAGATTTTGGCTCAACACCCTTTCTATGAGGTTAGGCTGCCTCGGTAAGGTTATGGAGTAGTTTCTCGTGAGCTCCTCCTTCAACACTTAAACCAAATCTGAGAGGGATAGAGGATGTGGAGAAGGTTCAAACAAATTTCCACACATCAAGGCCTTTATCTGAGCTGGACTTGCTGTATTGCAGCAGACTGAGAAAAGTCACTTGGGGAGATGCTCCTGATTGAAAGGCTGCTATCATGAGCAAGGTAATTCTGTGAGCCCAAAAAATGATCCTAGACTTGCCATTGGGGTGTGTGTGCATCTTCTGCAATAGGAAAAATGTAATATTGCGCTTCAGAATTTAAGAATCCCAGAAAATGAGGGATTTTTTTAAATTACTTAATCTATTTCCCAGTCTAAACAACTCTTGTTTGTGCCTGAAACCTTCCTGCTTCTGACTCATCTCCTTGCATGCTCCACCTTGTTCATGGGATGAACCTTAGCTCCATCAAGTCCTGTCATCCAGAATGCAGTCTGACAGTGAATGCCAAACCTAGGGAGGCTGTGAGTGCAAGCAGCTGCTAAAGCTGCATGCACAGGACTGAATGGAAATCCACACTCTGACCTGCGCCCTGTCAACATATCACCCTCTCCAACACAAAAAGCGATGCCCTTTTGTTGGTCTGGCTGAGGCAGCATCAGTGCCCATCCCTGGCAGAGCTCAGAGTGCAGGGAGGCAAATGCATAGCTGCTTTCCTCCTGGTCACAGCCCTCTCCACATCCTGTTTTCCCATCGACAGCAGAGTCTGCAGGAGGCAAGGGTGGAGGCTCTCTGCTCTGTGGTGTTACGCTGCCACATCATCCCCACCAGGCTCAGATGTCAGCAAGTCACAAGGGATTGGTACTTCTCATACTGACTTTTTTCCAGTAGCTCACTCTGCTTTATCCATGGAAATCACAGCAAGTGCACTGTGCCAAGTCCTGATCCCACTAAAGTCAGTGATGGAGCTCCAGTTGACCCCAGTGGGGCTGGGGTTTCAGTAGCACCATGTAATCTTGTGCAGTTTATGAAGCATATGTGCATTCTCTCCCTGCACGGTAATTTGACTTTCACACTCTTGATGGAAACGTGTCTTCATAAATTTACAAATAGCGCAGCAGCTGTGTGTTTATGTAACCTCATTTGAGGGCCACATGTATTCTCACCCTGTGCTATTAATACTTATACTGCCACAGCCACATACACACAAATACCTCACACAAACACACATGCATGCAGTGGAACAATGAGGAAAACATTAAAACCCCTTCTGAGTCAGCCATGCCTTTGCAAAATTCCATGGGAAGGCAGACCTATGTTCTTGAAAGAGATTATGAAGAAAGTGTTCTCTTAGATCCTGGTGACTCTGTGAAAACTTCTGTTCTTTTGCACCATTAGTTTCCACACACCAACACCTCTCCCTGATTTCAAGTCACCTGAGTCCAAAACGTTTTGTGGAGCAAAGTCAGATATTTCAGCCAGTTGGGAGACAGACAATTTATAGGGCAGCCAGGACTCCAAGCGCTGCAAGCTATTGATGGCAGGGCAAGGGACTCCAGCTGCTGCTGCTGCTTCCCAGCCAGGGTAATAACATTGTTCAGAAGGCCACAATGAAGCTGGGGAACAGCTTTTCATGAAAATTACTTTTTTTCTTTAGGCAAAAAATGCTGCTTTAGTCAATCTGCAAATTACCCAACTTGCTTCAAATGCAAACACGGAAAAAACCTGCAAAACATACAGCCTAGACGTTTTATTTTGACAACTCAGATGAAACATTTTGATTTCCTCATGCTGAGAAGCTTAGTATTCTTGAATTTACCTCCATTTAATCTTGTCTGTTCCAAAAGATAAAACCTAGTTGTCCTATCCTAAATATTATTTTTTTTTTAAGTTTCCGCTATGCTGGAGAAATTGGTTTAAATCATGGTATAAGGGCTGGCCAAGCGCAATTTCTTCTCTTCTCTCTTCCACATTGATTCTCCCACTCAGTTAAGGGACCATCTCTCTTTAAGGAGCCCAGTCCATCCCAGATTTTGAGACCAAAAGACAAATGTGGAGGAGTGAGTAGGACAGGCCTTTTGCACCCATTTGCACAGGATGCAGGAGGCAGAGAGCCTTGCTAAGTCTTCTCCTTCCCTTTTACAAAGAAACTTTGCTGTGAGCCTGCATGGCTGTTCTGATGCCAGCAAGTTCCCTGCAGATGGAGAGAGCAAATAAAAATGTGCATATTTACATTATACATGCAGATTAGATAGTGTGCATTCCTCACAGCCTGTCCCTGAAACACCCTCCAAAAGGAGTGTGGGGGAGAATGTAAAGAAGTTGAGTCCAATTCTGATCTCCTATTGTCTCACTCCCACGTTATGGGAATTAGACAATATGTACTCCCAGCTGATTAACCCTTTCTACTGACCTGCACCATGGACAAAACTCTCAGTCTCTGGCAGTCCCTACCTTAGAGCAAAAAGAGGAAACATTTGCTTACGGAATAGTGCTAAATTAAAAACTCAGCAGAATTATCTGCAGGGTGGCAGTGGTATTGATGGGAAAATTAATTACTGCATTTCTGAGCCTTCGTATGATCTGGTGGAAGAAGAGAGTGGGAGTATGGGTAGCCTTGAGTGCACACAAGGAGTTACCCTGACACAGAGAAAACTAATTTAAATATTGGACTGAAGCCCTGTTGTATTTACAAAGAACTTTTGCAATCAGGCTGACTTCCTTAGACCACTTCACGCCTTGAATCTCTCTCTCTGAACATCCTTCCTCCTCACACATAAGCCTGTTCCCTCTCAAAGAAGGTTTCAGGCTCTGCGTGTTTGCCTCTCTCCAGCCTCATACCACTACCAGACTCACCCTCCTACTGTGAGAGCAATTTAGGGAGAAGAGAGTTCATGAGGGAAGTAAGAAGCCAGTGATGAGACACCCAAATTCTGCTCCTGGGGAAGGTCAAATAAAGCTCCTTTGAAAGCAGTAGGAGGGCAAATGGGAGAGCAGTGTCAGACTCATCTCTCCCCAGACCGGGTTGAAAGATTTTTGGACCCAAATCTCTTTCCTTCTGCTGAGTTAGATCTTGGATACCTGCCTAGGACTGAGCTGTTCAATCCCATTTGCACTGAGAGCACCAAGAACAGAGCTTGGGCCATGGTAAAACACCTCTCTGCAGGTGTCCCCTTCTAAGGACCTTGAGTTAGACACTCACATATTCAAAAAACATTCTGCGTGGAGAGAAGTCTGGGATCATAGCTTACTGACAGACCCGGGGGGAGAAGCCTGCTGCAATCAGAGGCCTGGGTCACGAGGAGCCACCTGCTGAGTCCACTGCTCCCTACCTCCTCTCCCACACTGCAGCACTCCTGCTGCCCTCTCAGACGTGCTGCCTCAGGGCACTTGTTCTTCCGTCTCTTCACTGAGCGAGCAACACACTCACACCTGCTCCCTTCACCCTCCCACGCGGCTCAGCATTGCAACAAAATTAGGAAACTATGCCCATTTCTCCCCAGAAAATCCTTGCCGGGCTCTGCCAGCTGCCACCTCGCTGACAGATGTTCTACTACAGCACTCACTATCCTTTTTACATAGTGGCAGCCTGGTTAAATATTTCACGCCTCATGCCAAACTTTTAGTGCTCCCAGTTGGAGGGAAGGGCATCACCAAATTCAGCCTGGGCCATCCACAACTTCGGGGTGCTGATTCCTGAACTCTCCGTGGTCTCCCTTGAAGGTGTGTCACAGTTTTTTGTGTGGGAAGCAGCTTTCCTTGGGAGTCAGGTTAATTCCAACCTTTTGAGCAGCAAGGAGAAGAGCCTGCACAGTGCCAGCTGCAGGAAAGGGCTTGGCTGAATACAAGGTATGGAAGAATGAGAGATTCATGGCATTTTCCAGGCAGATGAATACATTATACTTTTTTATATCTTTTTAAAAGTGCGGTTTTCCAATTTATATCCATGAGGTATAAATTGCCTTTGACTTTTTCCATATAGAGTTTGTTTCTCACACTGATAAGTTCATGTAGCTGTATGAGATCAAAGCTGTCGATACAGAAACAAACAAACAAACAAACAAACAAAACCACCAAAAAAACCCCCTGTTTTAGGTCCCAAATCAACCCCCAAATGTATGTGTGGACTTAAAATTAGGAAATTGCTCCTGCATTTTTAAAGAAGCTGTTTGAACATTCAGCCCTCACTCACTTAGCATATACAATATTGCCCATTCAGAGCCTTGGAGCCCAGTTTATTTTAGTGTTATATCAATTTGGTGTCCCAGCACTGTAATTCTCTGCTAGGTCAATGCCAATCCTGTTGAGTTCTTTCAAGGCACAGTGTCAGTTCACAGAAGGGCAGGCACAGAATTAAGCAATTAGCCCATTGCCATCCTAGAACATAGGAAAATGTAATGATGACCAAATATTTTACAGCAGAAAGGGAGCCCTAGATGCAGTCTGTGACTGAAGCTGACAGATCACCGCATTTACAGCAACTTAAATGCAGGTCTGGAGCAATTTTGTATAAAATTGAAGGAAAATACTAAAGGCAATGTGTCACAAAGTACCATGCAAATGTTGTGAATAAAAGCTTCAAAGGGTACTAAAGTGCCATTGATTACTTCTGAGAGGTTCTTTAAGATCTCAAGCCCAAGAAAAGGAACTTACATATACACAGTAATGTTAAACCATCATCTCCACATTTCTGGTAATCACCTCTTCTCCAGATGAATCCAGCCATTAGCACCCTGTCAGGAGGTTCTCACTAAAGATACACAAGGAAATCGCAGCCAGTTACATCCCTGCTAAGATCAACAGCAATATGCCCTTCAAAAGCCACCAGTGGTCACCTCTGCTTTGGAAGCTAAGATTTAAAAGGGGATTAACATGTTTATTCTGAATGATGGCTTAATGCCTTGTGTATCCTGAAATCCAGTCAGAATTCAGAGGTGGTGGCAAAACGCCTCATCACCTTTCTTTATATTTTCATTGTGCCTCCTACCATGGCTTGTTTTATAGATATAGACTCTAATAATCTAAGATCATATAGTTTTGGGGAGAGGAGAAGAGGAGAAAATTACATGCTTGGTTGGTAATGATAACAAGATTGCCAGAGGAAGCGTGTCATTTTGAGGAGGAATTTAGAACAATGAAGTGCTCACATGGCATGGGTGAAGCAGATTTAAACCCGACAGTGCAAAATGGAGATGGGGAATGAAAAGGGAAATCACTGAGTGTTTCCAAGTGTAACCCCCAACGACTGGCATTTCTAGTTCTCAGAAACACGTGTCCATGAGCAATGTCAGGCTGGCACATGGTTTTTTAGCCCTTTTCAGCCCTCTTCTGAGGCAACAGGCTGAAGACAGAGAGGAAGAAGAGTAGGAGGAATGAACTGATATTAACTACAGGCAGATATCAGCACTGGAAATCTGTGCCATTTCCTGGTTTTTACAATCCAAGAAAGCTGTTGGCAAATGAAAAGTGCTTTGGGGAAAAAGAGAATAGGGTAAGCAAAGAAAGGCTTTAATAATTCTTTCAAAGACAAGAGATGTCATCTTAGACTGAAATCTCCACCCAGGGACCTTCCCAGGGGCCAGTTGATTGGCTGACTTGGATACAATTTGGAAATTCTTACATGAGTAGCATTGTGGCAATTGACTCATGCTGGAAGACCGAAACAGCCAGATACAAGAGCCTGAGATAAGAGCTAGACAGTGCATTTTAGTGCATTTAGCATAAAACATCCTTCCATCATAACTGCTTATCTCATCCTTCTTCACTAGCACCTTTGCTGCTGTTTCAATCCTTGAGTGGTTTCTTTCATTTGTTTTTGACACTTTGGGCTTGTCGTAAACCTGCTGAGTGATGACTTCCCTCAACTGCTTTACAGGAAGGCAGAGTGAGAAGGAATGACAGCAAGGCATGTTCTGGGAGCACCATTCTCTGCTTGCCAGTCTTCCATGAACACTTTTAGGGGTCAGGCTACCTTCCAGGGAAGGAAGTGAGCACCAGAGCCCCACTCTCTGCCTGTGTGGCCAGTAGCCCTGTGCTGTTAACACATGGGCTGCATGCACTGGTTCAGGGAGCAGCTTGTGTTTGCAGGGACCTCCAAGGAGAACAGCCTGGAAACGTCAGAATGCTTTTCCTTTACAGGCCCACTCTTGGGAAGTGCAGGAAGAAGCTCAGTCCAGCCACAGACTGCAGTAAGGAGGGTGCTGTCATGCAGAAAATCTTGGCAGAAGCCTTTGAGTGCTGAGCCCTCTCCCAGCACCACAAACCAACCCAGCCAAGCGAGCGACAGCTACTAACAGGCCATCTCCAGCCTGGCCCAGATCCGAGTGTCTGTCTGAGCCAATGCTCACTAGCACTGTGCTTTACCTAGACAGAGTCAGCCAGGTGGCATTGGCAGGGAACCAAGACAAGCAGTTCATTCCTGGGGAGCAGTCTTCCATCCGAGATGGCACGTGATAGGAGATGTGGTGTGTATTGGCAGCGAGATCAGATGTGCCTTATAACAGTTTCTGAAGCTCTGGAACTAGTTCAGGCTTGAAATTTAGAGAAATTTGGTTAGCTTGTTCTGTTTTGTCTGAATAGCACTTTTTTTTTTTTTTTTATGTGGGATCTGGCTTCATCTCCTGTTGGGAGTGTTGAAATTCCATCACAAAAGCTGCCTCATCACTTAGCTTTTTATTATAGTCTTTCAGCACCACATGACTGTTAGTGAATCTCCAGCCATGCTGGAAATGGGAAAAAACAACCAATAGCTTTTTAGACAGTGCAAAAAGACCATGTGTTTCTGCCAACAGCCACCCCCATTTGCATTTCCCCTCTCTTCTAACTGCCACAAGATGGGATTAACTGGAGGTCCCCATTACCTTCAGGATGATTATTTGCAGTGGGAGGTATTTTTCAGAGTGAGTGACAGCACTGTGGTGGGAGGGAGGGAGATCCCTTGAGGGGCCTCTAATACCTCTCTTTGCATTTCCCATTCCTTAGTAATCACTCCTCTGCAGGCCTGTCCTACAGAGTTGGCCTGCCTAGCCAGTAATTGCCAAAGGAATCAAAATACAAAGTATGGCAGTTGCAGGCATGCAGTGGAAAAAGCAACCCTGCGTGCACATGCACAAGACTACGGGAGAGAGACAGAGGAGAGAAAGCACATTAGAGGAAAGGCAACATTCTTAGCAGACTGGTGTGTCCTTGACCGAAGGAGACATCAAAGACAGCTCCAGTGATTTACTCTTTGACAGGCTGGCATCTCTGTGATTCACAGAGCTAATCAATTAGGTGATACATTCCCACTCCCTGCCACCCCTTCATTTTTAACAGCTTCTTGCCAAGAGTGGAAATGCTCCAGAACTGAATGGGTAACCACATCCAGACCACGCTGGGAGACCTGACAAATATCATTCCAGTGGATCTGCAAGGGGGTCAGGACTCTACTAAAGGGAATTTGCCAATTGGACTCTACTAAAGGGAATTTGTCAATTGGGCAAGGCAGTTTAGCCCCATCAACGGTGCATGACACATATTCATGACTGATTTCTATGGGTCATACAAGACAGTCGGTGTTGTAAAGTTGCACAACCCCTCTATTTAACAGGATTTAGGTCTATCCCTACCTTACCCCTTCTGTGCCACATGCATGCTTTACAAGACATCCAGCACTTCAGACCTTCAGTCCTATGCAAGCAAAGTGGCTTTAAGAAGCACCCTTCCCTCTGAACACATATATCTACACCTAGAGGCAGCAATAGTGACCCTTTCCTAAACCCAAAGGGACTCTTCCTAATTCCTCCCCTCCTTCTTGGGTGCACATACTTACACACACAAAGGAGCAAGAGGGGCACACAGCAAGTTAGAGGCACCTCGGGGGCACACACACACACACACACACACACGTACGCCCTTCAATCATTTCCATATTTATGATCTGTCACCTGAATCACAGTTCAAGAACTTACATATGCAAGCACTCACCCTGAGTTCACACAGGCTGTGCCACGTGTGCACCATCCCCAGTGCATGCACCAACTTTCAGGCTGTGCCACGTGTGCACCATCCCCAGTGCATGCACCAACTTTCAGCCAGTGGCTGCTCTAATGACTGCTAATGGGGGAGAAATTAGCAAAAAAGCAGCATTCTCCAGGTGGGATGTAGGAAAGCAGAGCACGGCTTTACATGTCAAACCAACAGCATCTGCAATAACAAAACCCTTTAGAGCTGTTCAGTGTTGAATCCTTGACATCTAATCATCAAAAATAAAACACAGCAGTCCTGCATTTTCCAAGCACTCTATCGAGGGACAGCACTCTCCTCTTCATATAGAAACATCATGTTGGCTGTCCTGTTGTAAAATGAGAGCCACTGTCACAGCAGAGCAATTCCTAGTCCTGGGAGGCACAGAGGTGGGGGAATACATTACTACAGGCTTCCGGGACTGGGAGCTGCAGCCGGCCCGGTACTGCAGAAAGAACCCTGAATTTAATGTTTGTGATTCTTCTCTCCTAATTAGGAGTTACAGAAATCTGGTCACAGTTTAATACAGTCATGGAGAGAGCAGTTTCAGGGTTTGGGGAACAAACCCCTACAGACGTGGGATTTTCTGAAGATCATGGTCATCCCAGGACAGAAATCTTCTCAGGGATACACATAGGGACTAATCCATTTGGAGGCATAACCAGAGGCTGAATGAGTTAGTCGGAGCTTGGGTGCTGAGCCAGCTGTATCAGTACTTGCAGTGTTTAAAATTTCATTGAAGATAATATCAGAAATCTCTAGTCTTCGTGGCTGCAAGGCATCTTTTAAGCATGGCGACTGTAATGCTCTCCATATGAATGTGCTTATGCTCAAATAAGCAGTCACAAATTGATGAAAATGCCTCAGAAAAGAGCCACAGTTACTCCTGAAATGTTGCTCCTGAAAGAAAGATTTCTCCCTACTTGTCTCAAAACCCGAGACCTGACAGGAATTTTCTCAGGGTAATTCTTGGTGAATGTTTACTACTGATCTTTCCAGGACAAACATGATGCTAACAGAGAGGACAGTGTTGTGCACTGGCAGAGCATCATCAGATAGAGGTTTGTTGAGAAGGTGGGAGTTCACACATGTTTTCTCCCCACTTCTTAACCTCATGAGACATTACATAATTGCATAGTGAAGAAATCATTCCCTCTGGGTTTAGACTGGAGATCTCTCACTCTGGCTCATTGAGTTCAGAGAATGTAGGCAAAAAGCTGACAGTCTCACCCCATTCACTTCCCTTCATAGCACAGACTGCCTTGGGCATCATGGGATGCACCCAGCTGAGCCCTGGCTCCTGGTTCCCTCTGGCAGCTTGGAAGTCTCCTTTGAAAACAGAGACATTGTTGAATTTTCTTTGATTTGATCTAGATGAAACCTCTCATCAGGTCCTGCTGCTCTTCATGGCAAAATACCCACAGGCAACAGAGTCCAATTTTCACCCGTTCAGCTTTAGCCATAAATTTGCTGTTTTCAAAGTGGAGACAGCATCAGA
>WAAG01045218.1:8466-24345 GCA_013390105.1 Tichodroma muraria
AGAAGAGAGACATCATGAGCTAGGAAGCACTTATTTTTTAAATATATATATATATATATATAATATATGCATATATAAATCAGTGTTCTATTTCTCTTTATTCGTGTATTTTTACACATATACAAAAAGAACACTGGAAAATCTTCTGACACTAGCTGAGGTATTTGTTACAATGGAAAATGTGCCCAGTTGGTATGATAACATCAAGGTCATTTGTTAATTATGTGGCTTTATCAAAAATCTTGTTGAAAGTACTGACTTTCCAATGACATCCAGCTTAACTTGTATCTTTCTAAAGAGGAAATCATAGCAGACAGTCTAAGGTCTTTGGACAAAACTGTATTGCTTATTTAGGATGTAATACTTTTTCAAGCAGAACTGCTTTAACCTTGAACCTGACGAAAGCCAGCAGAATTTACCTTTACCTGCTCCAAGAAGTAAACAATAAGATTAGAACCAGCAGTAATAGCAGAAACAATACACAAGTGATTGGGGGTATAGGGTCCACAGGACCTCTTTGGGTCATCAAGTCCAATTCTCTGGTATTACTGGCAGTCATGTTGTAACCTTTTTCATAAGCCTTGAGGACACAGAGGAATGTTGACACACACTTATAATAATCAACACTCTCTGTTCTGAAGGGTTTAACACCTAAACCCACCCTGTTGTAAAGAGACTGATGACACCAAGAGAGGCCCAGGGGGCAGAGAGGACAGAGATGATGATAGGTAGGTCTGCTTAGCTGTGGCAGTTGTGAGATGGAGCAAGTTACATGCTAGCAACACTATTCCTAACTTAAAGACTGTGTCTCAGGTGGCAGATTTCTGAGTGCAGGTTTTTGCAAATGAAATAGAAGGACAATATGGTGGCATTGTAATCCAGGGACTTGTATGGATGGACAAGACTGGTGGAAAACATCTTGGCTTGGTAATGTATCATGCATTGTTTTTCCAGAGCAAAGTTATGAGACCAAAATTGCATCCCACCTCTTAATTTCTAGGCTCTTTCTGGTGTAGGACATTAGGGCATTGAATTATAGTTGAACATTTCCAAGATGTTTTCTTGCCTACTAGACGTGCACTATGTGTTCTTAGCTACCTCAGATGCCAGCTAGCAACTTAGCGTATTCAGTCCTGCTTTTACTGTGGTTTTGCCCCAGTGGGAGAGGGTCAGACACATAATGTGTGTTCACAGTCTCCAGACTGGATCATGTCTCAGGATGGATGTTTGCAGACTCTTGCTGAATACATCCTATGAAAAAATTTAGCCCAGAGAGCCTTGCTTTCTCTTTCTTGAAGCCCTGACCCTCAGGACTCTATTGTAGTTCTGTACTTTCATTTTGCAAAATAGTTATTCCTTACTGATGAGTTCTCCTCTTCTTCACTGGCCTGACCTACACCATCTTGCCTTCAAAGGGTGTTAAATAGTTAAATAAATGCCGGGCAACACTTCTACCCAGCTATTGTTCTTAAGCACTAAATCACTTGCACGTTAATCGAAACTTCCTCTTCCCTCTCTTTCTCCTCTTTTCCCTCCAACCCCCAACAAGGTATTTGCCTTAATTTGCTTTCATGGGTCTTTTTTTCCCTGCCTTTTCTTTCACTTCAGGCATTCTCAGAGGGCACCTAAAGTTCTTTGGCTATGCAGTTTTGAAATGTGCAATTTGGCAGCAGCATGAGCCTAGGATTGAATTAAATTAACTTGAGGCACTCTGATTTTTTTTTATTAAATTACTTCTTTCAAAGTTACTACAGAACATTCCACTTATTAATTTTTTTTTATTATTATTAAATGAAAGCAAGAAAGGGGAAAAAAAAGACATAAAACTCAGGAAAAGTCTGGAGTCAGGACTTGTTTAATTTTTAGGGTTTTACTCTTGCAGACTTCTCTGTGGCTTTATAATGCGCTCCTTCATTTAGAAAGATTATGGAGCCTCACAGATCTCCTTCTTCGCTTTTGGCATGTATTTAATAGCACACTAGTTTATTATGTGTAAGAACAGCCAAAGCTTATTTGAGCATCATTATCATATGTTAAGGATCCTTCAAATTCACATACTTGATTGTCATGGAAAGTACATGCAGCAGTCAGGCAAGCATTTGGATTGTCAAAGAACTCAGAGGCACTGTGAGACAAGACAGACCATAGCAAGAGTCTAGTATTTTGTGCTAGTGCCAACATACAAAAAATTCCTAAAAAAGACTGAAGAGGCAGATCAGCAATGTTGGGGAAGAGAGTTTTGGTTGTGATGATGACAGTCTGTCTGCTCTTGAAAACCATATCAATTGTCAGCACCTGAGTGGTGGTGATGATAGAAAAAACTGGGAATTGGTAATTATTTCTTGGGTTGTCCACTTCTGGCTGTGGATGATCTAAGGAGATTTTTTTTTCAAAGTGGTTTTGGAACTTATCACTACTCAATATGGTTTTGGTCTTGGATCTTTGTTGGCCTTCCTTATTCCAGAAGGGAATTCAGCTGTGCAGTAGTCCTGCCTTCTCCCTATTGCCTTGTCAGAAAGGTGTCTAGATCCACATGTGAGTTGAGTTATATTTTAAAACAAAGCTGTTATTATCTTAACTACCTCCTTAAGGCTGCAGATCTAAGTTGAGATCTATCATGAGCTGAGATGTTGTGTTGGGATGTTGTAATGTTTCATGTGTGATGGCACCAGAATTCTCAGGTTCATGCAGATGGTCTTGTCCTAAATAAAACTGGGCACTGGCTTTGTCTTGTGGCCGGGGAGAAGGTAGAAATTGGCTTGACCCAGAAAAAGGTGCTTGTAATGGCATTTCCTCTAGAAGCTGTTGGGACAGAGAGAGAACGTCATGATTTTGCGCCGCAGCAGTGAAAGCATCAGAGACTCACTCAACAGCCCTCTGAGACAGCAAATCACTGCTGGTCTTTTGAAAAGGTGAGAGGAGACCCTTTTCCCTGGAGATGGATGTGTCCCTTCAGAGAAAGGAGGAATGGAATGGGCCCACCTTTGGCTCTCCTGGAGCCTTAATGAAATGAGGGCTTGGGAGTGAGAAGCACCCTGTGCCTACACCGCTGGCCATGGCCAAAACCAAGCTGTGGGTGCTGCTGACTGCATGATGGCAGCAGCACCGTGCCACCCAGCCACTGTGACAGCCTTGTGCCACCCATCTGCAGGGATTCATGCACCAGTGTAGCTCTGTCTGAAGGGGTGGAATATCAACCCCTCTGCTGAATGAGATGGGGACTACTGCTGAAAAACTTTCTCACAGAGATGGCTTTATCTGTGGGGAGTTGCTGAGGGAAAGGCTGTGCTGTAAACAGCTAAGGAAATAAAAAGGAAAGAAGGTTAAGAATTAATGACCTTTTCCCTTTCTTATTCTCTCTCTCTCTCTCTTTCTCTTTCATTCTGCTCCTCCCTTTCTTCCAGGTATTTCCTCATAGCCCTTTTGGAAGCTGATCTCTGTGCCGTTGCCTTTCCAATTAAAAAGCTCTCATCAGCTTGATTTGCTATTCTTTCCATGTGCCCCTAATCCTTTCTCCTGAAGTAAACTAAAACCTGAAATACATAAATATGAGTTGCCAGAAGTGGATTTAGATTTTTTGTATCTCTAGTCCTATCTGTTTGTATCAATACCTGGTATTGTTTCTCACTAAGAAATGCCATTTTCCATAGGAATTATTAAATCATAGAAATGCGACTGTGGTTGTCGTTAAAGAGAAAATAACAAATTGACCCATTTCAGCTCCTGTTTTCATTGTAAGCAGAAGGACATCTGTGTGTGTGTGTGAGAGAGAGAGAGAAAGGAGACTGACTGGCTAGAAAACACGTTCCTGGTTTGTTTACTATAATTGATGAGGAACAGTTTGACCTGGAGAATCAATCTTGTGTCTTACTCCTGATAACTCCAAAGGACAGGAGAAATCAGAAATAAGCCACTGAAGCAGATGAAGGAAGGAACAAACAAGGGGCAAGAGCAGGAGAGGCAGGAGAGGAACAAGCATGCAAATTGTCCCAGGTCACTGCATTTCTAGAAAGATGCAGCAGTGCAAAACTGGATTTCCAAGAACAGAACATGACAATTGACCATTGGACTTTACCTGAAGCTTATTTCAGAAACCATATGGATATCATTAACCATAACTTATGTTTTCTTTGTCCTTTATAATTTTTCACTTCATACTTGACTATTAGGAAGTAGTAAATATTCTAGTTCTGCTGTCGTTTTGTTGTGTATTTCTTCAAGTACAGATACACTGATGAGGGTATTATTTTGCTGTATCTTTCCCTTTTTATCAGCTCAATATTTTCAAAACTGCCTGTCCAGCTATGATGCTTTCTACAAGGAAGAGAACAACATGGTGAGAACCCTACAGATGGTGGAAAAAACAATATAATCTTGGTATTGAGGACTGCTCTTGTCTTGGGGATAGCCATCCCCCACAGAATTTTATAACCTTCGCTAAAGGCTTCAGAAATATTTCTCTACTGTGCTAAGTGTGGACAGTGTGAATGCTTTCCCCAAGCATGGCACCACAATGTGCTTGGAACAGAAAACGCACTGCACCTGTCTAGTAGCCACCAGGGGGTTTCCAGTGCCTCTCCCCAGTTTTGCAGAGACAGGCAAGCAGAAACTTATGCTGAGGACAAAACGGTGAACATTAGGAGAAATGAAAAAAGTTCTTGTGTGAGGTAATGGCCAATCTTTCTGTTCTCCAACATATAATGCCTAAGTCATGTCTTTGTAGCAGTATCATCTTGATAACATCCCAAACTGCTCTTATTCTGTATTATGTCACTTGAAAACCCTCCTGTGTTATATACTTGCATGTGCGCACAAGTCTTCTGCAAAATTTGATCCTGAGATCCTTGCCAGCTGAGTAGTGACAAAGCTGCAACTGTATCATGTTGCATCATCCCCCTGTGGTTTATGTACCATGATGTACCTCATGTAAGAAACCCTCTTGTATGACTCTTTTAGGTGAAGTTTTAATTTTTGCCTTGCTGTGTCCACAGGTTCAAACAGACTGCAAAATGCGCTGTGGCTGCATCCCTAATGGAGTCTCTGTTAGATCAAGAGGCAGAGTTAGTTTCTTCCAATGAAGTGAAATAGATTTGGGTTGGGACAAAGATTGATTGAGTAGGGGAAGTTGAGAAACGCTGGTGGAATATATTTACAAAGGTTTCCAGGAAACTGTAAAGAACAAAACAAAATCTACTTGAAGTAATATTTTGGAACGAGTCCTAGGAAAGGCAGACTTGTGGGCAGAGTGCAGGGGAAGCAGTCAAAGATGTATAATGAAACATGCATTCATTCCATGTTGAGATTTTTTACTTTGTCGCTTCAGTATCCCTTCTGGAACATGCTGTGCAGGAATATGCTGTTGCTTTCTGCTAATTAAAACATCTGGCACTAGTTTATAGAACTCTGGCCTTTAAAATAGTGGGAAGCAGGGTAATGCATTTAATCTTGAATAGCTTGATTTGTTATCTGGTTTGAGTGCAGGAGCCTCTGCCCAGATTACTTGCTGTCTGCATTGATTCAAAAAAAGAGATGGGTAAAAATGTTTCAAATGTAAAGAGCTAATCAGGGACAGTGTACTGAAATCCTGATCTCGGATGAAAACAGAAAAAATGGAACATTTTTTCAAATCTCTTTGCAATTCAGTGGAGTTGAGGTTTTATTTATTCTTGCTAATTTAAGCAGCCTTCAGCCTGGTCGATAGAGAGAATGGGTTACCTTCAAAAGCAGGGTGCTGAAGGAAGTGGAGTGTGTGTTTCCTCTGGATCGATGTTGAATTAATAATCCAGAGTAGTGTAAGAGGGTGCTGTAGCTGTGCTTTAAGCACAGTTCTTTCTAGTGAGAAATTAAGCCAGGTGGGGAGCAGTTCTTAGTGAGTCAGTCCTGAACTTCTGCCCCACCTTAATAGTAAGTTGAGTCTGGAGCAAAACCTTCCCCCGAGGAGGTGCGTTGTGGTGAGCATCAGCTGAGGAACTGAAGGGGCATTTATCTCCATAGTGGCAGCATTTGACTCTTTGTGGTCTCCACAAATCTCCTTTAAAGGCATTGATCGCCCCTGTCAGCAGGATTAGTGGAAGTGGTCATGCAGAACATGTTTGTAAAAATGTTTTTTAAAAATTCTTCTTAAATGTACCAAATTTTGTAAGGGATCTAACTAAGCTGGGGAAGGGGAAAGGTCAGCTTTAGAGAACTAGGGATGGCTTTCTCTTCAGACGCTTTATCAGAGCAGAGTTCTGAGTTTTATTAAAGGAGGGACTTACATCAGGAACTGCATCCAGGCATGTTCTGTGTAAAGCAAACAAGCTTTGCCCATCTAGACAAGTCTTCCAGTGCCTCCCATCTGCCCTGCAGCCCTCCGATATTTCCCCAGACACAGCTCTATCAATGCCCCCAGCTTTTGACCAGCAACCCTCCTCCTGCCTCTTCACTATTCCAGTGCTAGTGTCAAGCCCCACCTCGAGTCTGACCTTTTGAGCTTCAAAGCAGGAGGTAGATTTAGTTGAAAACTTAGAATGCTTTCTGCATTGTGCCTGGATGTGTGTTATAGAACCCAGCAGGAAAACAGACCTTTCGCCTGGATGGCTAGAGCTAAGTAAAGCTGACCTTAATACAGAACTGTGCCAGATATCCCAAATTTAGTTCAACATGGATGCTAGCAGAGTTCCCTATAAGACTGGCTTCCAGAACTGAGGGGAAAGCTCTTCACAGATTATAAAGACCTGCAGAGTATGTCCAAAACACATAATGTCATGTCATATCAAAAGATCTGGCTCCAGATGAGTTGCTATATCTGCATGGAAGAAAGAGTGCGGTTCTGGTCTTAAGTCCTACAAATGAAATAGGAAAAAAGAAAACAACAACACAAACCAAAAATGCAAAACCAAAACAAAAACCAAACCACCACCCCCAAAACTGCTAACAAGGGGACAGTTGCTAATGAAGCTTTGCTTATAACTAGTTTACAGACCCATCCAGAGTACATGCTGTGTTTTTACACCCTGGCCATCAAAGCGTATGCAGGTTTTACAGGAAGAATTAGCATGGAGGAGTGGTGATAGTTTTGTTCAGAGCATTGCCATGTCCTCATGTTTTTCCTATAGGGCAAATGCCAATAGGTGGCAGTGATAAACCTCACTCCCCCTTGCTGTAAATGGTGTCTGTAAATGGAGGGACAGGGACGAAGATATTAGATAAGGGAAAAGGGTGGTGCAGACAGGTGCTGTGATGGGAGATTAATTATCTGCCTTCAGTGTCACACGACATGTTAGTTAGAGCAGAGACCCTGTGGGCCATGGAGAGATGTTTGCTTTTTGCATCCCTTGTAAATAGCAGTGCTGGCTCCAACTGCTGCCCTGCATAACACCAGGATAATTCTGTTTGTCATTTTCAGACAGTCCTCCTCTGCCTTGTCCTTTGGGCTGCTAGAAAGTTGTGATGTGTATGGGCTCACTGGGGAAATGGCTGTTGCAGGGTTGTGAGGGCAGCAGATGTGCTGCAACAATCAGGGCAACGGCGGGAGTACTGGAAACAGGACACATGCAGCTGCTTGGGATGGTCTGCCATGGTCTCTCTGTGTCATGTGTGTGCCTTTCTCCCCTCTCCTTGCCCTTTTCCTCTGCAAAATGAACACTCTTTACTCATTACTTTGAAGATCAATGGAGTTCAAATCCTTGTGGACATATCGTAGTCTTCTCATGCTGGGTCCCAGCAGGTTCAACTGGCCCAACTTAAGCACCGTGCTGCTGGGTAAAGACTGCTTCCTGTAGCTGAGTTAGCTCCTTTGCAGCTGAGCTGAGTCTGTCTCCACTCAGTGGGGCAGTGATCTTTGTGTGGCTGTGCTGCTGCTACCCTGCATTGGCTGCTACCACAAACAGTGTGTTTGTGTGTGAGAGGGGGCACAGAAATCAGATGTCCACTCGTTTTCTCCTGCCTTTTTGGCTGAGCGCTCTGGCAAATTCTCGCTTAGGAGCTTCCAAGCACCCAGACCCTCTCTGCTCCAAGGAACACACCATGGTTTTATCTTTCTACAGTGGTTTTTCCATGGTTTTTGTCATGTGGCAAGTGCACGACGGCCCTTTTTGGGAATACTTGAAGCTCCAGTTGCTGAGCTATGGTGGAATATAATGTGTTTTTCTAGTTTGACATGGCAGACTTCAGCTAAAGGAGCATGTGTGTCTAGCGCTGTTTATTTAGTCCTGATCTTTGCACAGTTAAGGAGTGAACTTCATTTTTTCTGTGGATGGATCTGCCCCAGCCTCTGTGAGTTCTTGTAGGGTGGATCTCCCGTTTGTGCCAGCTGGCACTGACTTCAGTCTGGTAGAACTGGATCACCTACCCAGTTAATCCTATCCTAACCGCTATCCTTACACTCGGTGCTCACAGTGATTCAAATGTGCTCAATGGGATATGGCTGAGGGCCACAAACCTTCCTTCACACAGAGATCACCACACAGTGGTCAGATGCAAATGGTAATGATTTTAATGTGCCACCAGAATGCGTGGGAGTCAAACTCATAATCTAGTGGCAAAAGGTATTGTAAGGTAATGTCTTTTTAGCAATTACTTTTATAGCTCTATCTAAGCAGTTCTCAGTCTGCAACACTGTGAGGCTCATCCAAACCCCTTCTGCAAAGCCAAGTCCCAGCCCTTTGATCTCATAAAAAAGCCCCCAATGCAGTTTTGGTTTCTGTGAGTTGTGTCCAAGTAGGAGGTTGCACTTCTGGTTTTGAGACCAAGTGGACCAGGAACATATTCCTGCTTGCAGCAGGCAGATGTTCTCACCATGCCGTCCATCCTGAAAAAGGACTCCACTGCGTTCTTGTCCATCTGCTAACTCTGCAAACCCAGCCAGTGGCCTTAATCCACCAAATAATTAGTTTTCCTTTTGGATAATGTTCCTTCCATCTGAGACTTTTAGGACTAACTATATTTCTCTAATGCTTTTTGAACTGCCGTTTTTGCACGTTTTCCAAGAGTCCCCTGAGAGCAGAAATCCTACAGGGAAAGAAAGAAGGCTCCAAGGAGGTGCAATACTGGCATTTTGCACACACTCCATGCACTCAGCCAAAGGGAAAATACAGGACTGTTAGAAATCCATGAGAAACAGAAACATCCCATCATTGGAAGCAAAAATTCTGCTAAGCATCTGCACAGTAGAGCTAAAATCAAAGGTTTTCAACAGGGCTTTCCACAACTTTCTACATCTCTCTGTATCTGCCTCATTTCCTATTTCCTCAGTTTTCTACAGCTTTCCTTCCCTACTACTCTTTCCTTTCCTTCTGATCTCTCTTCTTGTTTTTCCCATTATACCCCTATCTGCTTTTAAATGGATAAAATTTTGCACTAGATATTTCAATTCTTTCCCTCTTACTTCTTGCTTCCCACCTCTATTCTTCGTGCGGGATAAAAGCAATGCTTTATGTTTTCTAGCATGAAAAGCATGGGAAAGTGATTGCACCAGAATTCTTACCAGCCCTCTGATTACCTCTTGTGCTCAATATCTGGGTAAGCCTGACTAATTTCAGTCCTGTTTTACTTGCGTGCAATGGCCCAACAGAGAGGACTCGTAAGAATTGGTGATGCTTAGGTTAGAGTCCCTTGCTCAGGTCTCTTCCTCTATGGCCTTTTTGCAAGGCTGTCACGTGGCAGAGACTGCCAGTTTTGTGTTGCTGTTTTGCACTGGGACAAAGCTTATGCTTCTCTTCCTTTGCCCTGTTTGTCTGAAGAGCTCACCTCAGTCACAAAGGGTGGTTTATTTCAGAAGAGTTAGTGGTCATTATGTGCTAGTTAGGCAGCATGCTAGTGTGGGGAGAGTTAAGAAGCTTCAGGAACTCAGCTGAGGTCTAGGAAACATCCATGTTTCATATGTTTTTAGGGAAAGAGGATGTGACAAACCAAGATATGCTGCACAGTTGTCACTCAGAGGTGATGCTTCTGCCAGTGTTCAGCTTGTTCAGTGCCCAGGTTCTCTGTGAAGACTTCACTGTGTCTGGACTGCATCACAGCTCGCTCCTGCAGGAGCGTTTTTAAGGAGCATCTCCCACAGGAGGACCTTAGCATGAAAAAAAGCAGCAACAGAGTGATGCAGACAAATTTTCCTAATGTTATATTCCCCACTTTGTTTCCCACAGATTGATCAGAAAAATGGGTGTTTAGTACCAGCCTACATACTGAATAAAAAGGGAGAGAGATTTTAAATTCCTAGACAATATCTGAAACCTTCCACTTTAACCCTGAGTGTGTGATTACTTTAACAAGCCTGGACACTGTATCAGTTTGGGTCAGTTAGCATTTCTGTCCTCTATATTTTTATGACAGGTAAATTGAGGTGCAGTGTGTCTTGCTAATAGTATGTCAGTCCACAAGCACCATATCTAGGAACATAACCCATGTCTCCTGAGTCTTGCTTTTTAATCTGAAGCAGAGAAAAAATGTTGTTATTGGATTAGGATCTGTGGTCTTCATATCTGATAGATTTGAACTGAAGGACTTCTGGAGTCCAGGTTCCTCTTATGCTTTTGCTCATGGAAACAACAGTGTTGTAATTTTATTTGCACAGCATACTTGATCTGGGGCTTATGTGAGAGGGGAATTGGGGAGAAAGGGAGCAGCAGTAAGAGCGGGTGAGTGCAAGAAGGCGACATGAGGAAAAGGCATTGGAAAGTGAAGAAGAGAAAAGCAAAAGAAGGATGTTGGGACAAGATGTTTTTCCTCCCAAAAAGGGAGAAAACAAGAGAAAGCAACCTGCCAGAAAGGAGAGAGATTTGAGGCTAGGGTGGCAGAGGCAGGAAGAGGTCAGGAAGCAAGGAACAGCACGATGTTTAATCTCAGAGCGACTGCAGCTCTTTAGCCAGGTGGCTGGTGGGATAACCGGCAGGAAGCTGGCATTTACCTGTATGCTAATTCCTCCCTTCCTGCCAGTCTGGCAGGATGAGTGCCTGCTCTCCCGGTGAGATGAGATCATTTGAAAAGCCCCCCTGGCTGCTATTATGAGGAACGGCTGAACGCAGGCTCCAGTGTTGTGGTGTGTGATAAAGCATGGTAGCTGGGAGGGGAGGGGGCTGGTGGCAGTGGGAGCACTGGAGACAGGCTGCTCATTTAGTGCTGCCAGGCTCTGTGTCTGATTAATCATGGAGCAGTTGATAAATAACATTGCGGAGGCACGTAAATCAACGGGAGAGACGCAGGGAGCTGTGCAGGATTGAGGCACTGGCAGTGCTGGGGCAGCTCTGCTCGGAGGATCGTTGTTCTTGGCACAGGTGGTGCCACGTTTGGCAGTGGCAGCTGGCAAGGGTGGCAGGCACAGGGGGTGGCAGCGAGAGGCGCGGGAACAGGGAGGCAGGCGAGCTGCTCCAGCCCGCGTCACGGCTTTCCAGGGAACTGTCCAAGATATGTAGGTGGTCCCTGCTAATACCACAAGCAAAAAACCCTTTCTCGTCTCTGAGACATTCATCTGCCTGGCCCTCATAGAAAAGGCAGAATGCTCTCCTCACTGCTACACAGACAAAATGTGGGGAAGCTAAGGGCTTGGGAGGGAAGGGCACCGAACCTAGCTGCCTTCTCTTCCTGCTCTTTCCCAGCTGCAGGTTTGTGGTTTAGTCCCTCCACTGTCTCCTTCCTCTGGATAAGGGAGAAAATCTGTTTTTCAGAAGATATCTGTGTAGCTTCCTGAAGGCACATTGTTCAACCACTGCATGCAAGGTTGTTCCCTTTGGGGAACCTTTGCCACAGCTTGTGGATGGGTGCCCAATGGGTGACTCATAATGCCTTGGGTACCTTTGGGTGGAGTTGTCTGGAGGGACTCATGGCCTGAGTTTGCCTATGGAACCACAGAACGGTTTGAGTTGGAAGGGTGTTTGAAAGTCTTCTCATTTCAAGCAGAAATGGACATGCCATGGACAAGGAGCTTTCCACTAAACCAGGTTGCTCAAAGCCCAATCGAACATGGCCTCGAACACTTCTAGGGATGGGGCATCCATCTCACTGTAATGACCTTCATCCTGTACCTTTGGTGTCATCTGGTTTCATCTCTGCCTTTCCTCATCCTAAGCTAGTGTGTTTAATTTAACTCATGCAAAAACAGGAGGAGGAATGTAAACAGCTGATAGCTCTCGGTCAGTGAATGCAGCCATAGTTTAAAAAGACCCAAGGACCCAAGGATTCAGACCTAATCACCAACAGGTGGTAAAACACCAATACTTACACTGGGGAACAAATATCTAGGTTGTGTCTATACACTAATGTTTTTCCATATTTAGGTAGAATAAAACAAATGGTTAATTAGAGAGGTACAAGAATCTAGTGCAGGTGCAGCCCAGCTCACCCTGACCCTGAGCAAGGAGGAGCAGTCCTCTTAACAAAGACTGGAATGTGGCAAATATTGACTTAATATCAAACTGGTGTCTATGAAGTTCTACATCTGGGGTGTAATGAAGCAGTCAGCTGATGTTCTAATACTAAAATGTCGTCCATAACTTAAAGCAGATCTTTCATTTCAAGCAGGGGATGGGCATGGGAAGGTTGGTGGGATGAACCAGCACCTTGATGAGGTGGGCATGAAAAGAGTCCTACAGTTTTCCTCTGCACAGTAACTCCCTTCACAGCCAAGGCTCCTTGCCACAGCCCTGCCGACGAGTTTGTGCCTGTATATGTAAAAAGTGGGTTCAACCAGTGAAATCTCAGCATAAGTGAAATCTGAAGTTATTCTGGAGTGCACCATGGTGTAACAGCAGAGTCTCAGGATATTGGTTTAACCCCAGGGAGCTGCTTGCTCACTCCCCCACCAGCAGGATCGAGGACAGAATCAGAAGGGTAAAAGCTGAAAAACCTGTGAGTTGAGATAAAGACAATTTAACAGGGAAATTAACAGAATTAATTCACCACTTCCCATGGGCAGGCAGGTGTTCAGCCATCCCCAGGAGAGCAGGGCCCCATCACTTACTCATAACTCATCAGTTACTTGGGAAAACAAACACCATCACTCCAAATGTTCTTCCCTTCTTCCTTCAGCTTTATATACTGAACATGATGTCATGGGGAATGGAATATCCCTCTGGTCAGTTTGAGTCACCTCCCCAGATGTGTCTCCTCCCAGTTTCACAGATTTTGCTGGACAGGTGCAAAGGGAACTGAACCCATTTTTCAGTAACTGAACCCATTTTCCCTCATGAGAAGGTGAGGCAGTATTTTGAATGGAACAGACAGTGTAGAAGAAAACTGGCTTGAAAAGTTTATAAAATATGAAAATACTGTTCCCGTAGGGAAATTAATTTAATTGTAATGTGAAAAGCAGGAAATGCTGGTGCAAAAAAATGCTTAGTGCTTCTGTGTGTGCTCTTGTTCTGCTTCATGAAAATGGACACAGGATGCTGAATGTAGAACATTGTGAACTGCGAAGCAGCAGCTGCCTTTATTGTGTTTTTTTGTTGGTTTTTTTTTTATCAGTGCAGATAATTAAGTAGTTGGATGAGCATCAAAACAAGCAGACATCTTTCAGGAAAAGCAACCACATGGGACTTTTCAACTTTTAGATCTCCCTCTCCCCTATTTTAAATTTTCTATTGATTGTACTTTTGAGCTATCCCTGGAACACATGAAGGCAATACTCGCTCTTTAAGTCAAAGAGGAGCCACCTTCATTCTCGGCCCAAAGTTTAGAGCCAAAGCCTTTGTAATAAAGCTACATGATCAATTTTAGAGCTTGGCTGGAGGTAAAGCACCTGATCATGACTATCCAATGCTCCAGATCTTTCTTGCACTGTCTTTCCTTCCTTATAGTGGGGCAAATCTGAGTACACCCAAGTTTAGAAAATGTTGCTATTGTAAATACAACTCAAGACTAATTCTGGGACTTGGATGATCTTTGAATATTACTAGCTTCAATAAAATGGCAAAATGGGGGAACCACCTAAGAAATCCCTAGACTGCCTATCTTGTTGTATGTTGCCCCTTTAAAAAACAACTTAAACACCCCCTCCCCCCTTCTGCTTAGTTTTACAGCAAAACATTCCAAAATTTGAATCCAACAATTAAAATTAGTTTTTTTATTAGGAATGAGTAGAGTCACTAACAACCCAACTGAGCCAGCTTCCTACAAGTATTTGTAAATCTAGAAAGGGAAAAGAAATATCTCACCAAACTAGCCTGAAAACTTCAGATGAATAAAAAGTAAAAGAAATAACTCAGGTAAGGCAAAAGTCACAAGTAATTTAAATCTGTGAAGTGTGTTCTTTCCGATAATCTATTTTAAAGAGCTAATAGCACAGTGCAGAAAAAATGTTGTAACAATCTAATGAGGTCCCATTAAGCTTCCCTTCCATTAAGTTCTTTTGGGTCCTATCTAGGCTAGTCAAATAGGTAATTTAAAACAAAACCTGCTTCTTTAGACTAAACATGTGCTTGGTTAAGAAGGAGACTTGGGAGTTGATGCTGCCTGGGTTCTGTTACCTGCTCTGCCATCAGACTCTGAATCTTTGACTGAAAAAGCTCCCTCCTCTGGGCCATCACTTCCCAGATTGTAACACCTAGATAATTATTTTCACACACATCTGGCTGGGTAGGGGAAGCATGAGTCTCAGGGGAGAGCCTGGGATACTGTGAAAACATAAGGGTGTTTTGGAGACATGTATACATATGCATACACATATATTTATGTGTGTGTGTATTTGGTCCCCAATACTCTATGTGGACACCTGGAGCTTGTCAGGGTTTGTTGCATGCTGGATATAAAACTGCTAGATATTTATTTGTAGCTTTCTTTCATTGGGGCAGTGAAAGCAACAGGCCTTGGGATTTTTCTCCTGGATTTTATTCCAGGAGCAGCTTTGACCCACACAGGCTGTCAGTCAAGGGATGCTTATGGCTGGGGGATAGTGGACAGAGGGATCTGCCTTCCCATAAGCCTGTTTGCCATCCACCAGTTTTAATTACCAGCCTTTGCAAAGGTTCCTTTGGGAGAAAATTAGCCATCAGCTGCAACAGCAGCAGGCAAGACACCAGTTCACTCATGAGCTGTCAGCTAACTTTAGCCCCCATCTTGCTGAGCCATCCTTTATTTAATCAGGGTCGGAGGAGCATCCGTGCCCGGCACTCAACTCTGCAGGTGGGGAATGATTTACTGCCCTGCTATCAGAGAGCTCTTTAATCTTGTCTTTATGAACACTTAGCACCTACAAATCACCTGTTTGGCTTGAAATACATCGCCTGCTTCATGCCTTGGTGCCCTGAAGGGGAGGATGTCAAAGGTACATCTTGTTTACACGACAAGATGCTTTATGGAACGGGCCCTACTGCCTGTATGGCAAACCCTACCCCAGCCCTCTCCTCCATCTCCCTCTTGCAGTGCTCAAAGTGCATGGTTTTATCACCTGGACACCTTCTAGAGGGTCTTCAGCCCCCTCAACCTAGCCTTCCACCTCTTCCTTCCTTTGCCAGGAAGCCGGGCAGGGTATTCAATTTCTGCTGTGCTCCCTTAACTCTCTGGTTCAAACCATGAGTTTGAAATCCCTTAAGTTTTTCTGGTTCGAATTGTGTTCCTCCAGATGCAAAACAAAGGTGAGAGTAGCTCAGGATCAATGTTTGACATTTCTTCAAATGCATTTTATTCTGGGTGGCTCCAAGCTGCTTTCTATTCAGCCATCCCACTAGGGCAGTGCAGACAGCTTTGGGGTAGAGCACGATAACCGTGACTGTTAGCCATGCTGCATGCCAGTTTGGGACAAGAATTAAAGAGTTTAATTGAAGTGAAACATGTAATTGAAACTGCAGGGGAAACTTTAGGATAGACAGCAATTATACAAATTAGGACATCATGACACCATAGCCGCACTTTAAGAAAGAAAAGACCTCTGATTTTAGAAAAGAACAATAACTGAAAAGGAAGGAA